>JAADJG010000116.1:0-41716 GCA_012932025.1 Fusarium austroafricanum | reverse complement strand
CTGTACACATCACCATGTCCAGGGCTGTACGTAACCCTGCTGAGTCTCCTCCTTCAAATGCTTTCTTTTCCTCTTCATCAACCCACACTTGACAAAGTCAAACGAGTCTTTCTAAAGCTACCAACTGCCAGCAGAAATACTCAAGGTAAGTCCTTTTCACATATGCCATCCCCCTTTCCCCAAGTTGATCCCCATCCCCCTTGACCTATCACTTATTGCAACAAACATTAACCATGTGCCAAGATATACTCGCTGTTTACGCTCCCTGTGCCCATTCTGTCGACGAGGGCAAGCAGAAGTGCAAGAAAGCCAAGTCCTTAAGAGGCTTATTGATGAAATGCAAGCCGGCCAACGCTATCAAGTTGGTTATCGACTGGTGCCCCGAGTGCAAGGCGGGCTTTGAGAAGGTCTTCAACCAGATCAAAGTCCCCCCTGTGACCTACGGAAACTTCTGGGACCCTCGACTGATGGAGAGGTACTGGGCTATCAAATCCCAGCATCGATTGTTCTATGCAGTTGATGCCGAGAAGATTGGGCCCCTAGCTTTTGTGAATAGGGACCGAATCCAATATCTTCCCATCAGTCAGGAGCATCCAGACGTCACAGCCGAGCAAGATACCACATGGGAACTTTACGCTCTGCAGGTACAGGTCCGTCGCCTGCAGCCTGTGAGCGCCTGGATAGAAGGATACTCTTACGTGCCCGCTGAACGGATTGGATATCAGCTACACCTCTGCAAGCTCGCAATTGTCGAGACTGAAAAGAGGGCGTATAACTTCGGCCACGTCGAGTAAGTTCCTTTCCGTCCCCCCATGCTCTTGTTGCCTTTGACATTCCTTGTGCTGACTATAAAGTGCATTAGGTTTAGATATTTGGTAGTTTTATTTTTGATTAAAAGGAGGAATAAACGTGGGAAACATAGCGAGATATTACAAAGATTAGAAAAGGCCAACAAAGCCAGGCAGACAGATAATATAAAGACAGACAATATTCATGCGCTTTATATCGTGACATAGATCTTCGACTCAACTCATCAGCCATGCACAAACATTTCCTCATAGGCACCTAATTACTTGGTATGTGTAATGTTGTGTCTTCCTCCATTTGAGAAGGATTTAGCTCTATGATCCTCTAGGCCCCAATACAAGTGCCAATGTGAATGAGTAATCTGCCTTCCTTTCTTGGATCCATTCAAATCCTGGTTCCTCCGTCTAGTCCCAATGCCCAATGCCCAATGAGGAACTTTGGAGGACCAGACTAAGGTTGCAACGGATGACTTTAAAAACTGACATCCCCGGAACTTCCAGGGTGGAATAGTGCCTAGTACGTAGGCTGTGCACACCCGGCCCCTGTAACCGCCAAGCCTTGGCTTCATCCGCAGCTCATCAAAAGCTCCAACTCCTTGAAGTCGGTTCATAATCATTTTTCTTTTTCATCTCACTCACTCTTTTAACTAAAAGGGGGACTAAATTAGACATCTTGGGGTTAATTTAAGCTTATCCCTACGGAGTAAACACTTTCCCCCATAACTCTTTATTTTCCCCATTGTTATTATTGTTGTCAAATACCTTATTCACAGATCGACGCGTTAGAGTTTGACCAACAAACCAAAAATCTACTCTATCTACTCCGTATCTACAGTATCATTCGGTTGCGAAGAAAACTATGCTAGTTAACGTTACAATGCGAACTCTCACGCTTCTTACTTCACTCGCCGTTGGAGCGTCTGCTGGCACAGTCTCTGCGCCTCTTGCCAAGCAAAGATTTCAAACTGATTCACTCATCCACAAACGCGACACTCTTGGTCTCGCTGCTCTGAACAATGTCACTGGAGGTGGTTATTACGCCGAGTTTCAGATTGGAACGCCAGGTCAAAATATAAGCTTCCAGCTCGATACTGGAAGCAGTGATACTTGGGTCAACTCAGATGACACTGATCTTTGCAACAGCAAGCGTTTGCAAGAAACAAGTGGCTTTTGCACGAGTACATGTAAGCTATGCTCTTTTTTTTTTTTTCCTCTTCAACGTTGATGTTCTGACTTATCATAGTCAACCCTGACAAGAGTCGTACTTTCAAAATGGTCGACCGTGATGGTTTTGATATCGCATATCTAGATACTAGGAAAATCAGTGGTGACTACTTTGACGATACCGTCACTATTGACGGCAAAAGCATTAAACAGCAGCGGCTCGGCATGGCCACCAAGTCGGTTCGTCCAACCGGCATCATGGGTTTAGGCTTCTCTTCCAACGTTGCCAGTGTCGTGTCCAACGGGACATACCCAACCATCGTCGATAACATGGTGTCCCAAGGCCTGATTGATCGGGCTGCCTTCAGTTTGTGGTTGGTGAGTTGACTTGGATTCGAGTACTGGTCAAAAGCATCAAAGTTACTAACAAAAACGCGCAGAACGATCTTGATTCTGAGCAAGGAACTATCCTCTTCGGTGGCATCGACACCAAAAAGTTTTACGGCAAACTTGCGACCTTGTCCTTATTGCCTGACTCTGGCGCCAAGAATATCACTCACTTCAGGGTGCCCCTTGAAGGCTTGGAGGCCAAGGCACCAAAGGGCAAAGATGAAGTCAAGCTCGGTAGTCTCAAGAAAGACACCACCGCCATTCTCGACTCTGGTGCCACCGTCTGCCTCTTGCCCGAAACCCAAGCTGAGGCTATTTACAAGGCCTTTGGCGTTCTCAGCGTCAAGGAGGTTTCCATGCCATTTGTAGACTGCGCATACGCCGGAAACAAGGGAAAGGGTTATACCCTTGACTTCAAGTTTGACGGCAAAACAATCTCTGTCCCTCTCAGTGAGATGGTCATCAATGCGTTCCCCGACAAACAGGAGATATTTAATGATCCTCTTGTCTCTTCTTATTTCGACAAATGGGATAGTGTTTGTATGTTTGGCATTAGCCCCGGCAGTCAGTATGGGATGCAGAGCAGCATGGCTCTTCTTGGAGACACATTCTTGCGCTCTGCATATGTTGTCTACGATCTAGCAAACGAGCAGGTGGGCATTGCTGAGGCAGTCCATAACGCCAATGACTCGAGCATCGTTGAGCTCAAGAAAAAGGACACTAAACTCCCAGACGTCTCTGGTGTTGAAGGCAAGTTGTCTACCGGATCTTGTTTGCTTCCTGTTCATATCTAACGCATGTTTAGGCACGGCCAGTTCAGGGGAAGAAGATGACAACGCCGCGGGCCAGTTATCTCCTGCTTCCATGGTGACACTAATTATGGCTGCAGGTATTGCGCTGACAATACTCTAAGCAGCATCAGCATCAGCTAGTGGGGGTGGGTTTGCATCTGTGTATAAAACCCAAGAAATTTGTGATATAGTTGTGGATATGATACCCTAACTGGAAATATACAACCATCGTTGACAGTCAAGTCTCGCTCCTCAGTACAAGATGAATAATCTCAAGGTCCTATCCCTTAACGCCTGAGCCTTTCTATGTTTTCAACCTGCACATGCACCACATGTCCCCGGTTCTCAGCCCATCTTGTTGTACCGCTCTCGTGCTTTGTCCTGTACCGTGTTCACATAATCGGCGTAGCTGTTCTTGGTCTTGCGTTCGGCCAACTGCGCTGCATCACCGAGTTTGCCACCCTCTGCACCCAGTCCGACTCCTTCTTGGTAAGCATTTGTCTCTATCGCCTCAGTACGTCCATCTCCATTGGCTCCTAGGCCCGCACCAGTTGACCATCCCATCTTAGCTAGCATACCTGCTCCCTTGGACTGAGCAGGCTTAGGAGCCGGTGTGGCCTCTTCAGTCTTTGGACCCGGTTTAGGTTTACCTTGTGGCGCGGTCGTGGGCTTCGTTGGTTGATTAAAAGCAGCTCGCCTCTCTTTGGCACGATCGCGGTATTGCGATGATACAGCTTCAGAGTCAGGACCTCCCTGTGCCTGTTTCTGAAGTCTCTTGTCGCGCGCTGCTAGTCTAGGCACAGCAGCTTTGACCTGCTCCTCGTTCTCTGTAGCGTTCTTGTGGTTCCGGGATTTCTCGTGTATGTTGACTTCATCAATCGACTTGTATTTGCGCATGCAAATCAGGCACATCAATCGATCGCGGTCGACATAAGAGATGGGTGCTTCCGATGAGATCGAGTTTGCTTGGGCAGTACTGCCAGGCGTGCCGGCCTCATCTGGTGAACCATGCTTTCTGGAAGCTGCAGTTTCAGGGGTACCAAGTTTCGGTGTCCCAGAAAGGGAGATCTTGATAGCATTCTGGGGTTTGGGTGCGTCTGCTCCAGATCCTAAGAGGTTTATGCGAAGTGGGGTTCGATTAACATTGCTGAACTCGGCTTTGTCTTGTCGCGCTGGTCTGGCATCTTTCTCGTCGCGAAGCTCATCTCTCTTTCGCTGCCACATGGCCATTTGACCTGCCATCATCGGCACAGACTTCTTCGTGGAAGACGCAGCTAAACTGCCTTCTGCTTTGCGTTTCTTTGACTTTTTGTCGTTTCCCTCTTCCTCGAGTGCTTTTAAGGCTCCCCCACCTTCGGGGGGCTGTTCGTTGACAACCTGCTGACTGGGATAGACGTGGTGGTCTCGGTAGCGAACACGGAGGTTTGGATTGAACAAAGGCGCGAATGACATGTGCTCGATGGCGGGTGTAACCTTGCGCTCTTCTGGTAAAAATACGCCCATATGAGTGCTGGAAACCGTAACTGGGCAGGCCGCAACAGTAAAGGACCGAGACTTGTGGAATTTGGTCAAAGCAGCTGTCGCATCTTCTACACTCCAGAACTCGGCAAACCCGTATTTAAAGGATTCATTAGTGTTGGCGTCACGCATGAGAAAGACTCGATGCAAGGACCCGAGCCGGGCGCCGTAACCTGTTGTGTCACCTGTCGGGGCTGTAGACTTGAGTTTGGGTGCTCCGTTTGAGGTTTCCTTGGTGTTGCCTGGCTTCACAACCTCCAGCCGCTTCATATCGTCGGCTAGCATGTCCTCAGTCACAAACGATGCCAAAGGGTAGACGACAAGGATCTGTGCAGGTACATCCGAGGCATCTGCCATGCCTGTGAGACTCAATTGCCATGCCGGAGCTGGTGTGATTGAGTTAGCCCCTGTTCTGGTTGGCATATTCTTTATCTTATCAACTTACCGGCCTGGGGGCCACCACAAATCTTGCACTTGGTTCTTGTCGAGTAGTTGGAAAAGTCACACTGCCTTTTAATTAGTGGCTGTGTAGCTGATGGTGAGAAGCTTACCTACAGTAGGACAGATCCAATTACCACCCGGGACACCTCGAGCATCAACCTCGTCGCGTGCATCTCGGTTTCGAGCGTAGTGGATGTACGCATCGAACCTCCCTTCTGGGACGTCATCAGTGGAATGTGTCATCTCAACAAGAAACTTTGGATAATGCTCTCTCATAAAAGTAACAGCATGGTCAACTTCCTGAAATTGCACAAACGCTCTGCGATTGCCTGTTTGCTTTTGTCAGCGACAACATGTAAGCTACAAGGCACATCTTACTAACCCTTGGAGGCTGAAATGCGCACGTCGAGTGTCGGAAACTCGACGGCAACTGAGTTGCTCAGGATACTGTCGCGCAGCTATAGGTCCGAAATTAGTCTTGCGAACTAGTACATTGGGTAGTTTCAAAAAATTTATGCTGCGCCGCCGGTGTCGTTCAACTAAGGGTAGGTGGGTGAGAGAAGAGTATCCCATCGACCGTCTTCCAGGACAACCGGGCTCCAATCCATAAACCACAAGCTAGTATTTGGTTTGTTGTAACGCTTTGCTTAGACCGGTAGGGTACCAACCTCATTCGACGATATACTAAACGGAAGGCCTTCAAGGATGACAGTGTCGCTGGGTTTGCCAGCATCTCGCGTTGGGCTGTCGGAGCGGCTGCGATTATGATAGCTTCCAGATGGAGACCGGGATCGCCGGTCATCATCGTCGCGATATCGTCCCCTACCGCTTCGCTGCTTGTCTTCCTCGTAGCGCCGTCGTCCTTGGTCGCTGTTGTCGATGTAACCTTCATCATACATGCCTCGGTAGTCATGTTCGTCGTGGACATTGTAGCGCGCATCTCGAGATGCGCCACCTCTTCTTGAGTATCCATCTTCATAGGGTCCGGATCGGCTGTCGTAGTCGTAGTCGTAGTCCCTATCGTCGTCCCGATACCGAGAATCTCTCCCTCGAGGATCGTCGCGGAAAGCTTGCTTGGGTGGAGACCTGGAATGATCTCGCCGTCCCGTGGGGAAGTTAGCTACGAGGCTCAAATCATCCATGGAGGTCCTTCTCGAGTTTTCCATCTCTGCCTGAGGCGCGGGCTATGTGTTTACCCTGCCGCGATCGGTAGCCGGCATCTCGGTCTTGGTATTCGTTGCTCTTGTTCATCCTTTGCTGGTCGTCTCTCGAGCGATCCGAGGATCGCGCATGGTAATCGTCGCGCATGACGGTTTCAACTCGCGCAGTATGTGTCAGGGATTCAATATGGTGTCAGTTTTATAAAATGCCTGAGAGGCAAGAGTAAAGAGGAGGAGTTTATGGATCAAAGTCAAAAAAGTCAAGGCACCAAGGAGTATCTAAGAAAGCGTCGGAGTGTGGCTTAGTCATCACAATGCGATGCGCTCATGTGAACTGCATGATCAGTAAATAAGGAAGCAATCAAATTAAAGACAGAAGAATTAGATGAGAGGAAAATATCACTATATACGAGAAATGAAATTTGTTTTTCGCTTTGTGATTTCGGGCCTTTCTTGGACCACGCCACTCGTCATAGTATGATTTGAGGCCTTCGGCGCTGTATAAACGAAGCCCACTCTTGATATCCATCCGTACCTAGGTCAACAGCTCGGAGATACAAGCTTACCCTTATCTCATTCCTCTTTCAACTCATATACCTTATCTCAAAATGGCAACTCAAGAAAAGCTTCAAGATGTTTGGGAACTATCAGAACAAGACTGTTATGTCGCCCTAACCCACGATCACCTCAATGCGCAGGCCATAATGGACAGGGTGCGCAGCCCCTCAGCTGGCGCCATTGTCCTCTTTGCAGGTAAGCAAACTCTCATCTCACATATGACCTTGTCAAACCACAAAACTGACCTTACGCAGGTACTACCCGCGATAACTTTGCTGGTAAACCGGTCAAGGAGCTCCAATACACAGCCTATCACCCTCGTGCATTAAAGTCAATGATGGCAATCGTAAAGGACGTACGTGATAAACATGGCCTCCGCGGGGTAGCTATGATCCATCGCCTCGGTGCGGTGCCTATCGGAGAAGAGAGCATCCTAATCGCTGTCTCGTCTCCTCACCGGCAAGCTGCTTGGCGAGCGGGCGAGGAGGCCCTGGAGGAGTGCAAGTCCAAAGTTGAGGTATGGAAACGTGAGGAGTTTGAGGGCGAGGAGGGTGTATGGAGGGCAAACCGGGATGGGGCTATAGGACAGCGCGAGGCAACCTGATACGCTCTAGTGGGAATTGGAAAGGAACTCGATTTTAATAGTTCATCGTATTGAAAGCATAAACACCCATGTGCTGAGACTATACGCTTTGAAACCCTGCGTATCATCCTTAACTGCATCTAAACCACCACCGCTACGGACCCATGCTCGGCCATCATCGACAAACCAACCCCTAAACTCCAGTGCATCGTGCCGTCTAATTGGATTTTTTCACGATTCTGTCTTTGGTGTTTCCTTCTGGTAACCCGGCGGGGTTTCTCGCATAAATTCAAGGGGGCATGGAGGAGGATATGAACCACGGGCTCCATCATACATCACTACCAATCGTGTAAGTAACATAAAGTGCTATAACGGCAGAAGTAATAACCCACTGATGTGTCCATAGTAAGCCTCGGTGAATGTAACATCCATTTCCAGCCCTTGGATGTCTATGTGTTGCGTGAAAGCGGTAGGATAGACAACAATGCCATATTCAGCGTGGAGGATGTGCCAAAACGAAAGAGGAAGTCTGTTATGCCTGTGAGCTCAAAAGCCATGTTCTACAAGGTTTGGTTCTTACTTGAATTGGTTTTGTCTGATACATGCGTGGACAAACACGCACACAGTCTCGAGGACCAAGTGGCCGTTGTTGATGGCGTCGTCAAGTTGATCAGCCTCCAGGTCGTGTACCTGTTGAAGACGCCTTTTGGAACATTCCATAGCAATGGACCACCCCTTGGAAATTTTATCGAGGTCTGTGATCGGCCACTGCTCCATAGTTATTGATGCTCGAATTCGAATTGAGAATGATTGTCAAGTGGTTTCTGTTCGTGTAATGCTGTCACCTTACTCGATAAGCTTGTTGTAAGAATCAGAAGAGTTTAGGAATTCGGTGAATGAAAAAATGAAGAAATAATCTATTGGGAATATCTTTGGTATGGGTAACTATTTCAATTCCTATACTCGTCAGGTGCAACTCATATTGAACCCATCAAGGTGCCCCTCCTACGCCATGGCAACTACCTACAATCACAATCGCCTCGCCTTCAAAATGTCCTCCAAGGTCCTCAAATTCCACTTTCTAATCAAGCCATTCTCCAATCAGCGCCTTATTTCTTTAAGTCTTAATCCAGCGCGGGGTTTTCATCATGACTTTGAATGAGGGGGAGGAACCCTTCTGGCAACTTCCAGATATCCATTCGTCATGTCATCATATCATATCACCTCTGATCACGGGACTATTATGGTTTTCAATGGGCAGTTGCTAAGGACGGAATTAATATACCGCCAAGGTTAGTACCTATTATAGGAAACTACTACCTTAGTAAGTAGGTAGGTACAGGTAAGGGTGGGTAGTAGGTAGGTACCTAGTATTATATAGGTACTAGGTAGATAGCTCAAGCTCAGTTGCCCTTTCATACAGATGAGACACCTGCTAAGGTAGATACTAGGTAGGTTAGTAGATAGGTGTATATATAATAAGTCATCAAAAATCAGATCGCTCATGGTATCTCTTTGTTCCGCCCCAGTCCAGTCCAATCCAGTTCATAAAATTACAACCCCCATCAAGTGAATGTACATAGTGTCCATCTTTTACAGAGCGTAGTTCTCGGTATGCAAGAAAATCTCCTCGAGCTCATCATCACCCCAGATCTCCGCCTGCAGTCGGGCTACCGTGTTCGCAACGCCTACTCTCATAGATGGCGGACCACATACGAAAACTGCTGTTCGTCGACCGAGGATGCCTCGTCCATCAGCACCTCCTGTTGCCCATTCCTTAAGCATGTAACCTAGGTCCGGTCGGCCATACTCTACACTCCATCCTCCATCAATCTGATGAGGTACGGGGAATGCAAATCGCATCAGACTCTTTTGGAACTCAGTTGGCGTTTGAGGGAATCCAAAGTCAAAACCGGATGGTGGCCCGAAAGTGGATGTAGGTCTTGGCCTTCCGGCTTCGGGGTTGGCGGTCCGAAGATGCGCAAGCTCAGGAGCTCGCACCGGGAACGCTTCTTCTTCGGTAGGAAACGACTCTGGGAGTCTTCGGGGAGATCTTGGCGCATAGTTAAACTGAGGAGGGTTATCTTGCTTCATAGGTCGGAAGTGGAACTCCCCATCGTTTGCTGTGGGTTCCTCGCCGTCTTCAATAGGAGGCTTCTTGTCTTCAGGATAACCATGACCCTCGAGTCTCCTAAACGCCTCATCCTGGTTAGTAGGTGGTGGCCCCGGTGGAGGAGGGGGGATCAAGTGAGGTTGGAGATATTTCTGTTGAGGGAGAGCTGTGATACGGTCTTCATCCTCAGCCCGGAGCTCACGCTCACGCTCGGGGTCACCCTGAGCCTCAGATTGGATTAGAGCAGAGTTCCTCTTGGACGCAATTCCAGCAACAAAACCATCAAGCTTGTCATGGAACATATGGCTGAGAGCCCGGGGTCCATTAGGGCCACCAGGGCCGCCCTGGTTGAAGGGGCCTAGGCCTTCCATACCAGGCCTTGCCCTCACGGCTGAGGTAACGAAGAATTTGCAGGTGACGCTCTCAGGAGGAGCAGCTTCGCGACAAATTCGCAATTCTTCTCTAAACCAATCCATAGCTTCAAGTCGTTTCAGAGCCCAGACGACCACGACCTTCTTGGTGATAGCCTTGCCGTCTCTCATTCTCTTAATTAGGTTGAGTAGCTGCGATACAAGCGCGGTGATACCGCTGCCACCTGCAATAAGGATGCAGGTATCGAAGGCGGCCAGATCGCGGCGCATACCACCATAGGGGCCGTCTAGAAACGCACGGTAGGTGTGGAATGGCCCTTTTTCAATAGCAGTATCCAGCACCTTGCGCGTAAATCCACCGTAAGGTCGGAATACCAGGGTGCAGTCGCGGTATTGCTCGCCGTACTCCGAGGGGAAGTCATCGCTACATAGCGACGAGATAGTGAAGGGGTGATTCTCGAAAACAGAGATGCCAGGCATTCGCAGATAGACATATTGGCCAGGCTTCCATTTCATCTGTGTTGGGATAGTAACTTTGATGGCGTTCTCGGCCATAAGAGTAATTGCTGCCTCATCGCCAACCATGAAAGACATACGCCAGGGTTTGAGCCAGTTCAGTTTGAAGAGCCTCAGGAAGTAGCAAAATGCCCAGATACCTATTGTTGTGTAGAGGTATGCCCACGACATGAGGAAGTTTTTGGTGTGCCAGAAAAGGAGACCAACATAGACAATTCCAACAGGAACGTGGAGGACGACAAAGATTTCATAAGCTGTTCTCCTAATGAAGGGAAGCGAGGCGACACACAGCCAGATGAGAGGTACAAGACAGGCGATGCCAGTACCGTAAATGATGCCACTGCCACCGGGAAATAAGCGTTGGAACACCTTCATTCCACCATCATCCCAGACAGGCTGTATATAAAAGGGAATGGCGTGGACTAAGGACAGAAACAGGCAGAGATAGCCTGCCCATCGATGAAAAACGTTCAGTCGCTCGGGGCCAATTCCAATGATCGTGGTAAGGATATTAGCCTTCATGCTGGTTGCGATGATCCATGGGGTCAAAGCAATGGAAATCATTCCAGCTCGGATCGCCAGAGGAGGTGAGCCGAATTGGATGCTCTGCCAGTACAGAGGTTGTTGCAGAAAGCAGTAAAGGACGACGAAGACGAGAGAGATGAAGACAGTAGTGAGAACTGCCAATGAGGAGAAGGTAATCCGGCGTTTCCCCCATACGAAATCTGGAATTGGGCGGTAGAATATCCATCGGAATAGAGCCAGAGTGTCGTTGATGACATTGACCGAAGAAAAATGTGCTTTGGGTCGGAAGTTCTTCTCGCCCATCATATCGTGGCCTTCAGGGAAGAAATACTGACTCTGGCCACTTCGCATCCCAGATATGGCCTCTGCCTCAGCATTATAGAGGTTCTGGTAATGTTCCTCGACCTCCTGCTTGTAAATGGCTTGTCGAATCTTGTCTTGCCAGAAGTGCCAGACACGCATGATCAGAACAGTACCTATCAAGGCAAGGGCAAAATAGGACCATCCTCGACCATACTTTCCAGACTTCTCCCAGGGGTCTATTGTGTGCGCTTGGACTAAACCCGGCGGGCTTGTCGGTGTTAGGGGGATGGAAATGCGCTTGATGAGGCCAGAGAAGGTCCTTGTGGCCTCCTCCATGGTTTCGCGCATGTTTGTGTTGGGAGCCATATCGACCAGCGTTAAAGCTCAGCAAAGTTGATAAATAAGTTTGGCGACAGAGCGCAGTGCACCCCTTTTAGTTCGACATCAACGGCGATTTCGTATATCGTTATGCGTGTAGTTTTGTAAGGCGAAGCCAAGGGCATAAGACGACAACTTGGCTGATTGGTCTATCGATTCTTGGATGGTTGGCGGTCTAGTGAAATGCGCACAGGTGAAACGCTCGAATCGAAGAATACCGGACTCTTCAATTAGAGGTAGAGACGCAACAGCACAAATAATAAACGAAAGTAGGTATGCGAACGGCTTGAACGCAGGGTATTGGGAATCAAGGTCTTAAGACGGGAGCTACAGTGGAGTCTAAATGGGCATGCGGCCGAATATATGGCCTCAGGCGATCGGATCCTCACCGTTGAGCGGAGAAGGGTAGAGCTGCAAAGGTAAGGCTCAGCAACATATTGCAGATGGTGTGTGCTTCTTGTGATATGGCGGCGGCAAGCATGTCACTCTAGACAGGGATAGGACATGGTGGAATTCAAGATTGACATGCGGGAAGAGTCTGTGCAGCAAACGAGTCAACACTACTGCCAGCGGCTGACGAAGCTCTGATATTGGCTGGCTATGAAATGCCGTCTCCCCATGAGTGGATCATTCGGCTGTCACACAGCCGCGAGCTGGCGTGGTTTAATGGAAACAGACGCGGACAACGTGATAACGGTGGGTGACATGCAGAAGAGCAGAAGGGTTCAACCCATAATGAAAGAAATACAAGATGGCGGGATGTGGATGTTTTCTGGTTGATAAACCAGGGTGTAGGCTGCATGTTGGGGCCGAGGATCGTCGGCGATGGCTGGGGGTTTCTTTCTTTGACAACAAGAGGTGCAAGAGCACCGTGTCTTCATTCTTCGTCCCATGCTGTTGCGATGGGTGTTAGGCGTTATGTGTACAGTAGCTTCATAATAAAATGTGAGCTAACGATCGCTGTATGGGACGAGAAATTAGCATTGTGATGATATAGGTGCCGAGTGTTAAAGTTCTCGATGGCTGTTGGTTTATCTACAGCCACGGGAAAGATGAGCGTCTGAATAAGGTTCGGGATTGGACGCTTCAAAACACTAGATACGGCTGACCAAGATGTTCCTGGCACTTGGGTTGTGATCCAAGCACTTCATTGCGCTGGTCTATCCCCCTCCCCGAGGAATAATCACTCTCGAGAGGCCGCTGATTACTGGGCGATGATAGCTTGGGGGCTGAATAGTAGAGGAGAAGCAACCATGGTGGAGTATTCGAGATGTAACGCTGTGATGAGATGCGATAGGCTACTATGATTGGCCGAGGGACGCAGCGACGATCCTTGCGAATTCGATGGCTTCTTCAACGGGCGGCAACAGGCGAGACGTGATTCGCTGCTGACCGTGATTGTTCTTCTGGGGTTTTAATCGCATGCGTCCTTCGATTCGTGCACCGCTTCTCTCTGAAAAGCTTCCAAGCTCATTCGAGGATTCTCTTACTCGTCTCGGCCACTATATTCTCAAAAGGGACGAGAATCACCCGACCGCAATATGATGGGCCAGGAACGGTTTGTGTCCATGTCGAAAGAGATCCTTCGTCGTTCGATGATACATCCAAACTGCCTGCACCAACAGAGAGTCGCACGACATCATGATGGCCGTTTGGTATGTTGGTGATAAGTCGCCGCTCATGCACGGTTTCTGCAGACCGCAGCGGGATAAAATGCAATGACGTGAGGGAACCAACAAAGGATCCAAGCTCCCTGTCACTTCTCGTCGCTTTTTGCCACGCCGCACCTCTTAGATAACTCAATATGTATGTACTGTTATGGAGTATTGGAGTAGTCTAAGTGTCGGATGAGACGGGATGTTGATGTTGGCAAGTGGGTTAGAAAATAACCGACACACCTTCCAGGCATAACCTAAGGACTACTGTACTACCTAAATCTCACCTAAACTTACCTAAAGTTTAGGTATTCCTTAGCGGATATTAGCCTATGGTCTTCTTGGTGTGTCTATTATTTTGCAACCCACCTGGTTGGGTATCCTGCTGCTTCTTGTGATTGTTGATCATCCCATTTGTTAGACACAATGTTGGTGATTGCGGTTCGGTGCAAGCGTTCAATCTCCCTACACAGTGCAATACTTAGTCTAATTTAGTAGGGAATACCTCAAGATATAGATTCAAAATTTGAGCGGCTCTTTATATTAGGTATTACTTATTTGTCTGCTTATCTGCCACGGTATGTCCTACTTATTCAGAGGTTGCTTGGAAATAACCTTCCTATAGGGAAGTTCAATAGGTGTTGTCTTTTACTTTAGAGGATAGAACGAAAACCACGTGTACCTATATATAGGAAGGTACCTACAGGCAAGTCGATACACAGACGAGGAGGAGACAGAAGAAAAAGATCAATAAGAGACTTTATCTACTGTACCTAGTATTGTAAAATATTCAGCCGTGATTACCCTATACCGCAATCAATCAGCCTCGTGCTTTAGCATTCTATCTGAATGGCCAGAGCTCAACAGGCCCACTAATGAAACCCCACGAGGCTGCGAACATATCTCGAACTTTTCATCCATTTCTAATATTGGACATCAACCTTGTTGGCCGCCTTAATCGAAGCGATTCTTTCACCAATTTTTCGAATAAAGGCACTGCGGGTATCCATTTAATATGGCTTCTAACACGGGTCTCACCCGCTCGACCTTCGCTAAGCTCTCACCTCACCCGTACCTGCTCGCCAACCTCGATCCTGCGTCTGATAATGTGCGTTCAGCTCGAAGCAACGGCAGAGCTCGAAACGAGTCTAGAAAGCCAACAGTGAATGCATCAAGCCTGTCACACGCCAATGGAAGTGCGGTTCTTCGCATCGGAGACACCACCGTCATTTGCGGTGTACGAGGCGAGACTATTCTGACTCCCAATATCCCAAGCTATCGCGCCTCCAACACCGAAACCGAGTTGAAAGAGTACGACCTCCTGGTTCCAAACATCGAACTCGCTACGGGATGCGCTCCTCAGTTCCTCCCCGGTGGCCCACCAAGTACTCTTGCCCAGACCCTCAGCACACGGATATACTCCCTCCTTCACAGCTCCAAGATTATCAAGCCAGATGACCTGCGAATATGGCACACAGCACCATCTGAAGAGCTCGAAGACCGCATGGAAGAGGATGATGAAGACACAGCAAACGAGAACCGGTCTGTTGTGGCTTACTGGGTACTCTACATTGATATCTTTTTCATTTCATTTGATGGAAACCCATTCGACGCCGCTTGGGCTGCTACGATGGCTGCACTACGAGATACAAAGCTTCCTGGAGCACGATACGACGTGGACCGAGAGATGATTGTCTGCTCCCGTCAAGAGCTCAGGCCCCTCAGCATCATCAACACCCCATTCGCATGCACAGCAGTTGTCTTTACTGGCAAAGAAACTGACCGACCAACTGATGGCAAGTTCTGGCTGCTCGTGGACCCCGACAGACTTGAAGAGTCACTTTGCGACGAGAGTGTAACAGTAGTAGTGGACTGCAAGGATGGATATGTCAACATCTTGTCCATCTCGAAGCACGGAGGAACCGCCTTAACGCCCCAGTTCCTTACATCTGAGCAGTTCTTGGGCTGGGCTACGAAGCGCTGGGAGGAGTTTAACACTGCCATCATCCAACCATAGATTGTTAATGATACCCTAATGAAAAGAATATCTCGACACCATTGCTACGGCGGTGCCCTTTACCACCGTCGATCATCATCATGAATTAGGTACCTGAGTTGTACAAAGAAATGTGTCAAGGCCATTCGACCCGCCCTTTCAGACTTTATTCTAGGGCAGGAGATACCGGAAGACAAATTGCTCTACCACTCATAAAGTGAGTAGTAATGAAACTACCACGCCGCAAGCAATGTTCCGCCAGAAGGGTAGACAATGCGTAAAGGGCTGAGCGGATGTTGAGGAAAAAGAAGAAGAAGAGAGAAAAATCTCGGCCAATCCTTTTTCATTGCTGGAAGCAACGATGCACGGACCAACTGATTTTATTTACCTGAGGTCCTTTAGCAACCCTGCCCCACCTGAAATCTTCAAACTTCGCGCATCATAAAAAGGCAGATCCAACTCCTCTTCTCTCCTTTCTCTTCCATCTTCACAACCTCAACCTCACCATGGAATCCCTCTCAGATACCCTGTGGGATGTAGTGATCAGCGGCACTGGGCTACAACAGTCCCTCCTCGCCCTGTAAGCTTTGGATTCCATTGTTGAGATATCGCCTCGGTCGGACTGACCCAGCCTTCACTCTTTGAAGAGCTTTGTCGCGCTCAGGCAAGAATATTCTACACGTCGACCCCAACGACTTTTACGGAGGCAGCGAAGCCGCTTTTAGTCTCCAGGAGGCAGATGAGTGGGCTGAGAAGAATCGTTCGACCGATACCTCGCGGTTATTCTCTGCCGCCGAGGTGAAGCGAGTTGCGGACGCCTTGGGCGTGACGCGATCATACAGCTTGGCTCTCGCGCCTCAGCTGATACACTCGCGATCGAAGCTAGTGACACAGCTTGTCGATTCGAAAGCATTTCGCCAAATCGAGTTCCTTGCTGTCGGTTCCTTCTACATTTTCCAGCCACCTTCAGGTCCTTTCTCGACGCCTTCGCTCAGCCGGATACCCTCGACACGCGAAGATGTTTTCTCCAACACAGATATCCCAGCTCGATCCAAGCGGTCCTTGATGAAGTTCCTCAAGTTTGTGCTTGACTTCAATTCGGAACCTCATATCGATACATGGCAGCCACATGCTGATGAAGAGCTGGCACAATTCTTGGCCTCGGAGTTTAAGCTTGATACAACTCTTCAATCTTACATTATAACACTGACACTGAGTCATGATGGCAAGATATCAGTCAAAGATGGCTTAACTGCGATCAATCGACATCTGTCCTCAATGGGCGTCTTCGGTCCTGGCTTTGCTGCGGTCTATCCTAAATGGGGTGGCCTGTCGGAGGTGGCCCAAGTGGGCTGCCGCGCCGCTGCCGTTGGAGGGGCGGTGTACATGCTCGGTTCCAGCATCAAGAAGTTGCAGCGATCTGAGTCGGAGCAAGCCGATGCCCCATTGGAGCTCTCGTTTACCAACGACATTGATGTCAAAACCAAGTTGGTGGTCCAAAGCCGTGAGATAACTGACTCTCGTAGTACTCGAATCAGCAGGCTCACTGCCGTGACGAAGTCAAATTTGTCTCCGGTTTTTGAATTGCTTACTGAAGACGCTCCTATACCAGCTGTTGCTGTGGTCGCCTTTCCATCAGGTACTACATCTGGTGAGGACGGAAACCCCCATGAATTTCCTGTCTATGCGATGGTGCACTCAAGCGACACTGGGGAGTGCCCTTCTGGACAATGTGAGTTACACTCTTTTCTTTACTCTTGTTAGGTGTTATGATGATTCACATACCGAATACTTATCTACATTGTCTGAATTTCAATGACGATCATTATCTCTGACAACCTGATGCACACCTCATTCTTTTCACTATTATACTTTGTCTATGGCTTTGAGGCGATCTTGCTAACGAAAGGTCAACAGATGTCATTTATTTTAGCACCGTCTGTACCTCATCAACGAGATCGGTTCTCGAAAGGGCTCTTTCGTCTTTGCTTGCTGCTGTATCTAATGGTCAAGATGTGACTCCACCTATCTACCAGCTATACTACGAACAGAACAGCGGATCGAACTCTCTAAGCATAAACAGAGGCATTGCAACCTTCTCCCCTATGCCACTTAGTCTTGCATTCGATGATTCTATCCTCGAGTCTGTCTATGAGGCCTGGAAGTTAGTAACTACTGACTCAGAGGGGACGTCCACTGATTACATGAATTTCGAGGACCGAGAGGGCGGAGGTGATGACGACCTGTACGACTAGATGATATTAAGCACTATAATAAACCGGGAATGATATTAATTATATTTCCCATTGAATATAATGACTATGCCTTGAGGGCTTCTCTGCCTCTGAAATCGTTCTCGTCATGCTGAAATTACCCGATGATGCCATGTTTCCCATTCCGAAATCAAAATATACACCATTTGACTATTCCCCATGTGTGCCATTGCCCATTTCCCCACGTTGCTTACATAGGCTTCCGAAACTACAAGATCGTAAAGTCATGTCCCGTGAAAGTCGTTTGCTGAAAGTCTCCCGTCACGCATGTATAGAGACTATGTAAATCATGTGTACCTGTCAAACTCCGCAGTCTGAGAAGCAATATCTAGGTCAACTCGTCGGCCCTGTCGTCTTGCAAAGGGAGTGTGAGGCCAATGCGAATAGTGCCGAAGGGTTGCTTGTTGGCGATGCCATCTTGTTCGACGGCAATGGCGTTTTTAGTGGCAAGTATGAGAACGTGCATGAAAGCCTCTGAGGCGAACTTTTTGGCGCTGGTTGGATCATCGAGTTCGTCGGTAAGAGTGCTGAAATCGACCCAGCGACGGTCCACTACGTCGCGAGAACGAGTATAGCCCTTGGATTGAGCGCGAGCTGTGGCGTAACCCAAAAAGTCGAGAGCGGAAGCATCAAGAACTGAGCCCGATATCTGGGTGTCATTACCATTGACAAAGTCTAGATCCCCCATGAACCCTTCGTCGCCCACAGAAGAGTCCTGCGAATGTAACATCGCAAGGTCATCCGCATCGTGAGGCAAACTGGGATGATCGCTCCAGCGCTCAATAGAACGGACTACACTACCACGGGTACGCAGAGGGCTTGGAGCCGGAAACCTTTTCTGCGCGCTTTCTTGTCCTCGGATAGATGAGCCAGGGGCAACGGAGGGAGGTCGGCTCCAGGGAGCCATGGAGGACGAGTGGCGATCTTCAAGATCCTTTACTGCCTCCATTCCCATCTCAGGGGCAATATCTTCGCCAAACATGATTGCGCCCATGCCATCATCCTGACCACGACCAAGCTCGCCGAAACCATCCACTTTCTGCCGGACGTTTCGCTCTTCATTCTGTTCATCTTCAAAAGCTTCAGCCGAAACGCGTCGGCGGCCACGTGGTTCAGGTTCTGCATCCTGCTCAGGGTCCTTTCCCTGAATACGTGCCAAAAGGGTCATACCAGAGAAGTGCTCTGTGAGGGGGTGTGTCATATCGAAGGGAACTTTCCCAATACCCGCAAGCCCATTGTCAAAAAGGACAGCCTTGGCGTTGTGGCGTGCCTGGGCGAGAGTCGTCGTTGGACGTGACTTGTGGTTGGCCTTCATGTTGTCGAGATAATTCGCATACCAATGTCGGATCTCTGCCGTGGTGATGTGATCTTTCCCGTCGACCATTTGTTGCTTGCGACGCGGTCTTCTTCGCCGTAGAGGCGCCTTTGCTTCCTCAGTCTCGACTGATTCAGAGGTTGGCTCGGCTGAGGAGGTTGGCTCGGCTGAGGAGGTTGGCTTTCTAGCAACACGAAGCTTTGGAAAAGGCTCGGCATCAGGCAAGGCATCCTTACCCATGATGATCACATTATCGTCTTCAACATGCTCCTTGTTGCCGCCAAGGCTGGCTGCGTTGGCAGCTTGAATCTGGAGGTGCTCTTCGAAGGCTGCAGTTCCTGGAAGGGGAGGAAGTTGTGGTTCGAGGTCGCCAAATTCAATGAGATTACCGTCTATATCAAAGTTCAGATCAAGACTGGGCATATGTGTCATATCTCCACCAAATGGGTTGAAATCCTCCAAAGGATCCTGTGCGTGGAAAGGCTGCGCGAAAGGGGAGTCGTGGTCAAGGTCAGTCGGAAGACGTAAGCTTCGGCCAGAGTGCGAAGATTGCGGGATATCGAAATTCAACAGTGAATTGTTTCGGCCTGAAGAGCTGGAATTTTGAGTCATAGGAGTCATCTGCGAGACAGAGCCCTGCGTCGGAAACTGGTTTGATAGGAAAACCAAATCATCGACACTTGCTAAAAGGTCAAGCTTTGGTACACTAGACAAAGGGTCAAAGTTCGGATCATCCTGCAGGGTGATTTGATGGCGCCTTGAGAGAAAACAAAGGTTAGTGACAAAAAACCTTGTGACTTAACAAAGGATCTCCTACTTTGCCTTGCCCGCTCTTGGGTCTGTTTCACTGGTGTTCATGACTCGAAAGAAAGTCATCATGTCGGACTGCGTCTTTTCCGCGTCTGAGAGCACGTAACGACACTGCTGCGCGAATACCCGAGAGACTCCATAAAGGAGGTTTCCCTGAAGGCGCAGAGCTAGGGGTGCTCCCGGGTCGATGATGGTTTCGCATGCCTTAGGGACGTTGACTTCTTGTATAGCTTTGCGACTCAGCCGCTTTTGACTGGACTTGCCCACGGTAGCCACAAGCCTAGATTCTGGATTCAGTATGTTCGACGGAGGAGAACAAATGTATTGGGATATACCAGATAGTGGCAACCCCATACTGGGTGTTGCTAAGAACTGGTGGTGATGTTAGCCAGTGATGGAAGCGGAACCGATATCACGCCCTAACTAACTTACTTTCGTGGCTATAGAACATGATGCGCTCCCATGCGCGCTTGAAGCCTTGAACGAACCTCAAAACTTAGAATGATGAAGGTAGAAGCAGGTTATCTCAAACCGAGGCGTGTAGATCTTGGCTAAGGTATTCTTATACTGGTTGAAGTTGGTTGCGATGCTGGAGTGAGCTTGGTTAGTTGACTGAGGAGGAGACAATGCGAGGAAGAGAGAAAGAAATTGGAAGGAAGAGAGACGGGACGAATTTCGTCGCGTGTGATGTTGGTCGCGAGGAACTTATGGCGCAGGCAGTTCTGACGGCTGGCAACTGGTGTCAAGCACCTGGCACTTTGGGCAACAGCAACTGGCAGCTTGCAACACTGAGTTTGTGCTTGGCTCTCTCCTATTGTATCTATTGTACCTATCTATGAGACTAACTACAATCAGCATGAATTGGTTTATGAAACAGACCTTCCTTAGGCGCAGAAATTGATAATCAAGGCTCTCTTTACGTTTGTTTGATCCTTTCCTTCCTTATCACAATCTGTTGAAACTATTGTCCTACATACTGATCTTGATTAGTATTATTTTGATTATTGAAAACTCTTACTATAGACTCATGCTTGACTCAAAGCAGAGAAGTGAAACTGGTATAGGTGTTATGAAAGTCTGCGAATGCGACAATCGGTGCCCTTATCCCTCGACAGGTCTATTCAACACTCCTCCAGCATTGTATGACCGTTCCTGCTTTTCGAGTATCTCCAAGAAGATTGTCACTGGCTTGGAAATTCGGCCTATATCAGCCATCCAGATACGTCCTTGATCAAAGGCCAGTACCTAGGTAGGTAGGTAGGGCAAGACAGAAAACATGATTCCTCAAACAGAAATTTCCCTTGACAATAAAGCTGCCTAGGTTCCGTGGTCTAGTTGGTTATGGCATCTCGTTAACACCGAGAAGGTCCCCGGTTCGATCCCGGGCGGAACCACGTTCTTTTGTCTGTAAGACACTCTTGGGTGACATTTGAGTTTTTTTTTGTTCGTCTTGCTTGCTGTGTGTGATCTTTGAATAGATAGATATTTATAGAGATATCGGAGTTGGGAACGAATGCCGGCCAAGGCCAGAGAAACGGACCAAATTGCTTCTATTCAACTTTCAGGATCGTATTTGAGACCACGAGCAGAGCTTTGGCACCAATTCCTTGTCAAGATAACTTCACTTGCGGACATATACCTGAAATCCCTTTTTGCCGTTAGTTGCCTCGAAAAATCTCGAGCCTCTTCAACCTATTTGTGAGTTGTTCGGAGACTGGTTTCACTGGCAATCAAGGCGGCAGCGGCAAGTCCCAGAAAGGCCACCGCAGTCGAAGCACCAAAAGCATACCTTAACCCATCGTAGTAAACCAGACGAGCCTTGAGTTGCACATCTGGGGGTAGTTGACGTATGTAATCAACCGAGTGTCTAATTTGCTCGATAACCTATGGGCGACAACCATTAGTATCTGTTCAAGACAACGACTGGCGAGAAGAAGAAAAAGGGCATACTCTCCATTTATCAGGTACCTCACTCAAAGCATCGGGCAAACGGACGCTGAGTGTAGTTTGAACAATGGCTGAGGTGACAGAGACACCCCAGACGGTTCCTAGAGAGCGAATGAGATATACAGTCGAGGCGGTAACCGCATGATCTATAAATTCATCAGTTAATAGCTTCCGTCGAATCAATAAATGCACTCACCGGCATGGCTGAACGAAGCAAGGGAGGTGAAAAGGATACTAGGATAAATAATGCCCTGACCAAGGTTGGCTGGAAAGACATAGACAAAGTATTTCCACTTTAAATCTTCGAATTGTAACACGGCCAATAGGCCGTTACAAGGCCATGAGGAGGGCTCCAATGCGTACAAGGGCAAGCAACTGTCCCCAGCGAGACATCACCACGCCAGCGATAAGACCGCCAATGGGAGTAGCCAGGGATGGGATTGCAAGTCGAGCGCCAGCTTTGGTAGCTGAGTCAAGTAGCACAACTTGAAAGAAGAGTGGAAGCATGAATAGGTACTTGGGGAGAGGTGAGTTAAAAAAAAACAAAAAAACAAAAATTCAGTCCTAAACTCGCCCCATATGCGGCCATGCCTGCGCAGACATTTGCAAATTGCGTTGCAATAGGCAGTCTCCCCTGTAACAGGCGAAGAGGTATAACTGGGATGGCACTCGTCTTTGCCTCGATGACGAGAAACATAGCAAAGAGAGCGATACTTCCAGTCAAGGACCCTATCACCCAAGCACTACCCCATGGCAACTCGTTGCCGCCAAGGCAGAGCCCTATCAGTTGTACTGAAATGCCTGCAACCAGCAGGAGAGATCCAGATAAGTCGACTCTCTGCCAGACTGTGCCTAAATGGCCATGAAGACAGACTCCCCCAGGCTGATCTGAGACGACAAGAGCTCCAATGATCCAAGCAAAGATAGAAATTGGAACTTGAAGGAAGAGCACCATCGCCAGCTTATGTGATCGGCAATGGAGCCACCGAAGGAAGCCCATAGAGGCCATTCTGCAGAGCCTGATTCATGCCGCGTTTGCGGAAAGGAATCATGTCTGAATTCACAATAGTGGCTTTGAACTTGTTATTAGTGAAGCCGGATTAGAGGCTTTAAGTTACACTCACCCATTGTCATCAAACCTCCACCACCAAACCCTGTCAACGCCCTCATAATATTAAGAAAGATGACGTTATTTGCGACACCACATCCAAGGCACCCAAGGGCAAATGTAATAGTCGAGATGAAGAAACACAAACGCCGACCGAAGATGTCGGAAACTCTCCCATAAAGTGGTTGAAACGCAGTACTGGTGACTAGATAAGAAGTAGTCAACCATGAAGCTGTATTGGCCGCATCGAACTCCGAGCTGATAACCGCATTAAGTTGAAGCAATAACGGTATTGTCGAATCCGTAGAGAAAGACATTTGACATGATTGACAGCTGGATCCAGGCAAAGCCTCGAGGGGGTTTCCAACTATCCTCATTTGGAGCACGAAGTAGTGATTGATCGTCATGAAGCTCCAAAATATCATCGTCGCTGTTGTCTGCTGTAGGACCCAAGACCTCAGGGTTATGATCTGGGGAAGAACAGTTACTCATGGTAAAGCGATATAGGACGATTCCGTAACACCGATTCCCAATTATATCGAATATTATTATAGTTTATGAGCCAAGCGCACACAAAATATCGTTGTTCAGGGTGCTTTTGCGTGTCAAAACTTGTGGTTGAAAGTTTCCAATCCGACGTGGGCGTTGAATGGGTCATCATCGGCTATCAGTCAATCTCAAGAGACCAGGAATATTGACGTATGTCAAAGGGAAATTGATTCAATGGTGGAATTTTATTGAGAAATCACGTATTGAGTCACCCACATACTGCAACTTGGCACACAATTTATAGCAAGGAGGAAGCATTGAAAGCCTGAACAGAAGGCCAATATTTTCTCATATTGATTGTGGACTCGGTCGTTTAACCAACAACCCCAATACAAATAGTATCAACAGCCAATCTTTAACCAAAGCATGCCCCTGACTTGGATGGTCACCACGTAATTCTTGAATTTTATGACAAGATTAATTATGCAGCTTGATATTGCAAGTCACATCTAATCTCTTCAGTCACACTCCCATACACTACCTTCCTCGTGCTGAAGCAAATATGAAGAAGCAAGTCTACAGTACCTTACCTATGCCAAGGCAACAAAAATGTGGATATCTCTATTTATAAAGTTTATTTTTCAGAACAATATCATCTATCTATCTACCAAGTTAGGATATATGCTCAGCTCCCCTTGTCCAGGCGAGTGGTTTATAGACTGAGCCCGTTGTAAACAAAAGAGCCAAAAAAAGTCGAATGCATGTGATTTCAAACCTGGGAGGAGGGAGTGATTGCAGGCTGCGTTGCAGTCAGCAAACACCTTATGCATTATTTTCATACGGCCTTTTCCGACCTACCTTTACTTTACAGAAGGATGTAAAATCACCACGAATAGGAGATAGCCCAGAGTATCGAATCTAAGGGTCCAACCATCCAACATACCTAGCCCTACGCTCCTGACTTCGAGCTGGGATACCAAATCGGGCTGCTATGCACCTCGTGCATCCATTGTCAGCAGACACTCACCGCCCTCTATCACTATCAGAGCGCAACTTGCAGATTGTGCTAGGTTGAGCGAGACACCCATCTAGACTCCTAGAGCGTGGTCGCGATTCAACATTACCAATACCCAGTCGGTGCGAACCGTGCCGCTTCCCCTGAGAAAAGCCGCAACTGATTCCAACCGAGGGTCTCGAAGGTTTGGGTCGACCAGCCTCTGTAAATACGCAGGCTATTCTCCCACCAGAGAACCTGAAAGCGGGGAATATATACATTAGTGCTTCATGAGTTCCTGTGATAAGATGCAATCAAAGCAAGTAGCCTTTGACACCCCGCGACCTGTTCCTGCATCTGCGATGCGCCGAAAGTCACAAGCTTAAAGTTCCATATACAGTATCTGGTGATCAAGCAAGCCCCCCGCTTTTGATCAACCACTCTTCAACCAAGGTGCTGACTTTCCAATATCTATATCAAATGGCTTGGAACGAAGATGAGCAGGGCACCACCTCTTCGAGGTCCCCAGGTCCTCCAGGCGTCGACATATGTGGAGAAAGGATGCCAAGCTAGGCCTATTTGAAGCTGGGGAGTAGAGATGGTGTTGGCCTCGCACAAGGATAGATCGTTTTGGGAGTCACATAACGTTCTTTCTAAATCCCAAAAGAATAGTTAGGTCTCGCATCATAGGCCGGCCCGACCACGCGGATCACACGGTTAAAAGGATCGGCAACCTTAAGGAAATATAATACAGTACATACAGTACAGTGCTGTATGTACTACGTAGTAATGAAAGCCGCGCCTACTCTTGCGACAGGAAAAGACGAAACGCATTAAAACAAACTTGTTTGTGGAAACGCAAGCTCGACGTCAAATACATCATCCAGCTCCACCAACAAGCACAAGTTCAACAAAACCGGATTCACACACCGTCAACGCCGCCGTGCAACATTGGCTTCCGTCAGTTACGCTTCTCTTCAGGGAACTTATTACGAACCAAGCAACCTCAAGCCGTCTTATCCATTGGACATCTGGACTTTTAGGCGTCTGTCCGACTCCTCCCCCCTGCACACATAGCCCAGCCATGATCCACAGCGTCCAGAACCCCGCCATTCACAGTGGGCAACCCTCTTCCGAGGTAATACCCCGCTATCGCCGTATCGTGTCGAAGCATCTGTGGAAGCTCGTTATTCCAACTAAGGAAAACGCCCGGACGTATCTTCAGGGGAGCTTGCTGACGGTTGTCCCCAGATAGGCATGCCATAGTGCAGCTTTTAGATCCTTTTGTGAGCCCTGTATTCGCGGTTGTTGGAGTTGCGGCGATAGAAGAGAGGCATGCAAGAGAGCTTGTGACAAACACACACTGGGCGGCATCAACAAACTTCCATGCTTAAATAAAGCAAGAAAGTTTTGTTCCTCTTTACCTTGAACAGAGCGCGTCATGGTGCTGTCGATGCTCCTCCACAGCATCATCGTCGTGTCTTTTCTCACGTGTCCCCGCATCTCAGTCCCCCTTGCAACCTCCATGCCATAGAATCCCACGCCACGATGCGATACAGTACAGCTGCCCAGCCTAGACCTTGGCTCGGGTTGGACTTGGTCCTTCTCCGGCTCGCTCGCTTTCTTCCCACCATTCTTCTGCATCCCTGGAAACTCCATGCATGCTTATCCGCGGCTGTGCATTAAACTCCTGGGCATCCTGCATCCTGACCCTCCTTGTCTTACCTAGCTTGGCGTCTTCAACCCAGGACAAAAAGGCCATTATTCGGGTTCCCGCACACTCCAACAGGTCTCACTTATCTTGCCTTCTGACTGTCCACGGACCTTTGGAGCGTCCCAGCTGCCTGCCGTGTGATTCTGCCGCTGTCTCCCCTCGATACTTAAACTCAATATTCTCTCGCGCTTTCTGGCACTGATGCTCAAGCTGTCGTGTGCTGTCCCTCTTACACTTCGCTCCCAACTGTGCTTCCTCCACCAATATCTGCCATCATGACAGGCGCCCTCGCTACCCCTCGATATAGCAACGACGACTTCGAGACAGCTTCGATTCGCTCTGCAGCTCCTTCTTATGGTGAGTAGTTGCGATTCCATATATCCAGCGGGGATACCGGCTCTACTTATATCGCCAGACTGGCCCTCGCTGCTGGAGATCCTCTAACTGGCACGGGACCGGCCTTACTAACCTGTTCTTTGCTGCAGTCTCAGAAGCTCCCTCGTACCACTCAACAAACCCGTATCCCGAGACCTTGCCGTCATACACCCCTCCAGCGAGAACTCACGCGGTTGTGAGAAATTCTCTAGTTCCCTCTAGTAGCGGCACTTCCACTCCCACTCCACGTCAGCAGACGATCGGCCTGCCGCCAGTGCCTGCTCTTCCTCTGCGGTCTCAGCCGAACCTGAATAACTTTCGTATTGCGACATGGTCTTCTGTCTCCAGCAACCCTGCCGCCAGGCACTACCAGAATGTCGCGAACCGGCGACTGACTGCCCAGCGTGATCCCGTAGACAGCCTCCGCCGCGTCATGACCGATATTAGCGAACAGGAACAAGAGCGATATGTTACCAGGCCGTTGGAGGATCCGTACTTGGTTGGTGAGGTGGCTGCTACGCGGGCCCGTCAGGAACGACTCGCACGAGAGTCGGGGGATGATATTCTGCAGCGAGAAGATCGCCAATGGGACTGGTTCCTAGGCAAGTTTGTCCAAGGGTTGTAAGATATGATGTCACAGTCACTAATACAGAAATAGCTCGAATAAAGGACTCAGATGACCGGCAGCGAAGCTGGACTCCCTACCGGCGCGAGGCCGAGGTCGGCAGTCGCAAGAAGCTACTCCGGCGCATCGGAGGACGACGTTTGCTATGATTTTTCTCGTTTGATTTCCGTATTGTTCATGTTTTCCCTCTTTGTCCTTGCTGCGCTGGGTCGCTACTCCTGTGCCAGTTGACGTTTGCTGAAACGACATTGTCGCATTCTCATGGCGTTTGATGATCTAGATTGGGTTATCGGGACGAGGCATGGCATATGAATATTGGGTTCTCTGGTTGTCTAAATGTGATCTGATTGACGACATAAAACAGTCGTTGTGAGCATATCCTTCTCTTCTGTCACTCCTTCACAATGGTAGGGCCGCATATGGCTTGATGAGCCTGGACTTGCATTAGGTAGCTCACCCCTTGAATAAAACCAATATTCGAATCGCCTTGGTAGATGATTAGCCAATATGTTGGAGACATCATGTTAGCATAGTCTTTGTGATTATACTCGAAGCTAGATACCGTCAACTTCTCCGCCGTTTCTCTACCTGTTTGGAAAGATATGTTACACGTCCAATAACGCCATGCCCGATGTACATATAATGGATGCCTCCGTAACTCGATGACAGTTCAAAACCTCCCCGACGTACACCTCGACCATTCAGGCGAAGGGTCGACTGAATGAGTGTGTGATGATAGCTTGATACCCGATCTGGTTTAACCCTTGCTCTTGGTGTTGAGGATCAGAGCAACGATGAGACTAATGATGATCAGTACAAGCGGCATATATCGCGAATTTTTCAGAGTTACTTACCCGTAGAGTCCAAGGACTTCACCGAAGATAAGAATCAGAACCATGCCAACGAAGATCCTAGACTGTTCCATATAAGCACGAACGCCTGTATCGCCGACGATTCCGATACAGTAACCAGCGGCAAGACCCGTCATGCCGACTGCAATACCGCATCCAAGATGCATGAAGCCCCTGCTGTTGTCAGTATTTGTGTTGGTTGATGATAGTTCGCGTCGACATACGAAAACAAGCTATAGTTCTTAGATGGGTCAAGATCCTCAGCGATGAGGACGGATATGACGAGCGAGTAGACGGCGAGAATACCAGACATGATGATGGGAATCAGGCACTGCATAAAACATCAGAGATGGTTCTGGTTAAGCTGCGATGGCAAATTTGGTACCTTCATGATGAGGTCTGGTCGAAATGTACCGACACCAGCAATGCCGATGCCAGACTTGGCTGTGCCGTACGCAGCACCAATACCTGTGAGCTTCGTTCAGCACTCGCTTTCGATGATATCGCATCGCGTAAAGAGGAGAGATATCGTACATCCGAAGATCATTGCAGCTGCAATTCCGGCCTACAAGTCGCTGCATCAGCATCCGCGTCCACCCCTGGTTTTAGACCAACAGAAAGGGCCAGCGCGGGGATACTCACCATCCCAATAAAGGGGGCAAACTTAGGGGCGAGCTCTGATTCTGCCATGGTGAAAATATAAGGCCGTCGACGAGCTCAGTGGTCAAGGGCGACGTGGGAGTTGGCGTTAGAAGCTTGATGATGATGTAGCCTGCTACTGGCCCAAGGCTACTAGAGGGAGTTGGAAGCTGAGGTAGAAAGCCACATTAGAGCGGGTAGATCTGACCAATGACGAGCAGGTGGCTTAGAATATGGTCACGTGACTACATCAGCCTCCAAAATCCTAAGGAATGTCTATTTCGAGGCATGTATCTGATAAGTTTATTAGCACCTAGGTAAGGTAACTAGTAGGGTTCCAAGGATTTTTTTTGTTACAATGGTCCATTGTTGAACTTTATTTGACACTTGAAATTGAGAACACCTTTCTAACCTGTAGTGAGCGTTGCCCCGTATCCTTGAGCAAGTTTGAAGGGCCGAGGCAGCCGACAATACCTTGTCTCAAGCGGCATTTGATTTCACAGCTCCAGTCACAGAGGAGCACAATGACAGTCAAATCAAGGACAGTGCTGAGCCATCGGCTGATATTGTTCTCGTTAACTTTCGTCAGTAAAATTACAAAGGCTCAGGAATTCAACGGCAAGCAATGGCAATTGTTGACAAACATTTCGTGCATAATGAAAGGATGCAGGTTAATGTTAGAAGTAAGAATCAACGGCCGCTAGCGTGCCCCTTGGGTCCCTCCAGTTCAACAGGAGGTTTGATATTATTGCCGTAACTCCCGTCGTCGGTATTAACCTTTAAATTGAATCCAATTCATCGTAACGGGCCCATGGCAATCAAAGAAAGTACCTGTACAATGAGGACACAGGCACAATCGAGCGACGACAGAGAACATATAATGAGTTAGTTGTAGGGAATGAGGCAGTAGTAACATCGATTACCTCTAGCGATCCATCCATAGCTGTAGCAGGCATCATGCAAGCTGGAGAGCGTCAACACTGTCCAATTAGTGGATGCGACTGACTCTACGATGCACAGACAAAGAGGCTCGACTTCACTGTCACAATTCGAGTTAACCTTTCTTCAAGGGACTGATGATTGATGTGACTGATTTACTAAGCAGTACTTTTCCCTGCTCCTGAATGACCTCTGGCTTCTTCCCCTCTCTTTTTCGTATCCACGGTGCAACGCCTAGATCCATGCTCTTACACTGCAACTTTATACCCCAGCATATTTCATCCCCTTAACTTGGTACTAAATAATTTAACTGCCCATTAGCCGTCCACTACGGCGCGCCCACATTGCGCGCCCCCCATCACCCCCAAACAGCCCAGCACCAGAGGCCGCCATCAGACAGGCGGGTGGATTCAGCGGTGGACCTAGCACTGGCGTGTCTGTCGTAGACTCCCTGTTCAGTTCCATTCAGCACCTGGACGTGGATTCCATTGGCTTGGATTACCTTTACCTCTTTACCTGCGACGAGTCGGGTGCCTGGCCTGGATCGTGAACCTGCAACCGCAACTCTCTCCAAAGCCCATCACCAGAGGGCCACTCCCCCAGAAAAAAAACCTATCGAGACGGCCACCGCCCATTGTCTGCGATAACACTCCTTATTGTCATCCGTCCTCACACTCTATCGGTCGACGAGCTTTGGCCCAAGGCCTGAGGTTTGTCGTTATACTCAAACGGCCGCCTTGTCCGAGGCCCCTCGAACCTAAACTCGCAAATTCCGACACGACACTTTGCTTGGGCAGAAGCAATCCCGAATCCTCCTTCACCCCTCCCGCTGCAACGACGAACGCTACCCTTTAAAGGTGTTCGCAGCACCAATATATAACGGACGGTTATCGCCCACGCATCTCCCTCAACGTGAACTTAAGCTTAAGGGGGCGTACGGTATTGGCGTCGACTGACGGCGGCGCATCCGTCGAAGTCGGCTGTTGATACGCCTAATATCGAGCTTTTCGCCTTTGGCATTCATAAAGCTACTGGTAATACAATTCCCATTCTCGGGTATCTCCTTTTTATGCCCAAACTCTCCTGACATGTTTTCTATCAAGTTCCCTTTACCATGTCCAACTACGGTTACGACCCTCGGGGAGCTCCTCAACGACCGCCGCCAAGGGGCTATGGCGACGACAACAACTACGGTCAACGAGATGCTGCCTTTTCCAACATTTTCGGCGCGGCTCCGCCTCCCGGTCGATCTCAAACTATGACTTCTTCCTCCTCGATGCCACCATCCATGATGGACCCTGGTCGCACTCAAACGATGTCCTCCATGTCCTCCGGCATGCAAAGGCAGCCACCGCCTCGTGCTCCTCCGGGTCATTACGGGGACCCAGCAGCTGGAAGGACTCGAACAATGGATAGCAATAGCATGGCGGGGAATGGCTACTATCCCAGTCAACGCTCAGCATCCGGTGGCCAGCAAATGCCACCTCATTACATGCAGCCGCAACATCAGCATCAACAGAGACGTCCATATCCCGGCTCTGGGGGACCTCCTCCTCCGCGAATGGACCAGCGAGGCCCGCCGCCACCACAAGGCCCTGGTGCAAGAACTCCAGCTCAGCGATTCTATCAAGGAGGGCCAGCACCAGCGATGAACAATGATCCTTATCGCTCGCAGTCACTCGCTTCGGCTCCTCGCCAGCCAATGTATCACCCTCCCCCCAGCTCCTACCAGCAGCCCGCCGCAAACCAACTTCGACAGGCCCCATACACGCAGCAGAATTCGGCGAGAACAACGGCTCAAGGGCGAGTTGTGCCAGAGCGTCACGAAGACCGTACCATGTCTTTGACTGGTAATTATCAGCCTCAAAGCATGGACGCCCATCAGACTATGAGCGGCCGGGTTATACCTAACCGACGAGCACCTACAGAGTTGCCGGCCACCAACGGCTACCATAATTCGATGCCTCATGCCCCGGGAGCACAGACCCGAACATCTAGCATGGTTTCATCCAATGGTGCTGGCGACCACAGCAGAACTATGTCGATGGCTTCTACCGTAGCGCCGACCATTGCACCCTCCGATTCTGATGCTGCTACTTTGGTTCAGCGACCTACCAGAAGCAAGTCGATAGAGAGCGAACGCCCCCCGACCGCGACCAAGATTCGACCACCCCTCGTATATCCTGCCCTCCTCTCACGAGTTGGAGAGTGCTTTCGCCGAAAGATCATTGTTGGTGACCGCACCAAGAACGAACTGACATACAAAAATGCTTTCAGTGGTTCTGAGGCGGTGGATGTCTTGTCGTACATTATTAGGACTACCGATCGTAACCTTGCCTTGCTTCTTGGACGAGCACTCGATGCTCAGAAGTTTTTCCACGATGTCACTTACGAGCACCGTCTGCGAGACTCCCAATCGGAAATGTACCAGTTCAGAGAAACATTGATGGATGAGCCAGAGGAGAAACCCGCTGTGAATGGTGTATTCGTCCTTCTTTCCGAATGTTACTCCCCTACCTGCACTAGGGATCAACTCTGTTACTCTATTGCATGCCCTCGACGGCTTGAGCAAGTTTCTAGGCTCAACCTCAAGATTAACCCTGGCTTGCGAAAGGAAGATGCGGTTAATGCTGTCGACGACGAGGCCGACCAGACAGATGAACAGAAACTATGGATTAACTCGGTTCCCAAAGAAGTTGCTGAGAAGGTTGGTGATCGAGAGAAGAAGAGGCAGGAGGTTATCTCGGAGATCTGCTATACCGAACGAGACTTTGTCAAAGACTTGGAATATCTACGAGATTTTTGGATTCTACCTTTGCGATCAAAGGCTTCACCAGTGCCTGTTCAGCGCCGCGAAAAGGTTGTCAAGACCATCTTCAGCAACATTATTGACCACCCCAGCATTCATACCGTTAGCTCCCGGTTTGCATCTGGCTTGACGACTCGACAACAGAAGGAACCGATTGTGCACAATATCGGCGACATTTTCCTCGAATATGTCCCTCAATTCGAGCCCTTCATCCTATATGGTTCGAAACAGCTGGAAGGAAAATTCGAATTTGAGAACGAAAGATCGTTGAATCCATACTTTGGTAAGTTCGTGGATGAGATTGAAAGGCGCAAGGAGTCAAGAAAGCTTGAATTGAACGGTTATTTGACCAAACCAACAACCCGTCTGGCCCGATATCCACTACTCCTAGAAAACGTCTTGAAATACACGGAAGACGGCAACCCTGATAAAGAGGACATCCCCAAAGTTCTGGTTATGATTCGAGATATTCTGGGCAGAGTCAACGCGGAGTCTGGAAAGGCCGAGAACCGATTCAACCTCAGGAGACTTCACGAGCAGCTCCGCTTCAGGCCTAACGAGAGGGTCGACCTGCGACTTACTGAAGAGGGCCGTGAGATGGTCTTCAAGTGCCAGTTTAAGAAGTCACCCACGGATCCCGCAGAAATTACGGCCTTTCTCTTCGATCATGCGGTTCTCCTCGTTCGTATCAAGCAGACAGGCAAAGCTGAGGAGATCAAAGCGTACCGTCGACCTATTCCTCTGGAGCTCCTAGCGATTCGGGAAATGGATGAAGTTATCCCCAAGGATGGGAACATGAAACGGACCTCATCAAGCTTAATCCCTTCGATCCGCAACAATGCGAATGACCCGGCGAGAAAAGAGGGGTGGCCGATCACATTCCGCCATCTTGGTAAAGCAGGTTATGAGCTGACGCTTTATGCGTCTAACCAAGCGGCACGCCAGAAATGGCTCGAGTATATTCATACCGCACAGGAACGTCTTCGATCCCGAGCCGACTTCTTCAACACAACGGTCATCTCTAGCAAATTCTTTGCTGGCACCAACCGTGTAAACTGTGTTACGCCATTTGGTAAGTTTACTTTGTTGTGGCAAGCTCGTTCGCTAATAATAGAACAGATGGTGGGCGTAAGCTTTTGTATGGTACTGACAACGGCGTTTATCTGTCAGACCGCAAGGTGAAGGACCAAGTGCCTCGCCGAGTACTGGAGACCGCCAGTGTCACCCAGATTGACATCTTAGAAGAGTACCAGTTGCTCTTGGTCTTGTCCAACAAGACACTCCAGTCTTACCCAGTTTCTGCCCTTAACCCCGATGAGCCTGCATTGTCTAGGAGGCCTAAGAAGATCCAGAATCATTGCAGTTTCTTCAAAACGGGTATCTGCTTGGGTAGGCATCTGGTCTGCTGCGTCAAATCGTCTGCCCTATCGACTACGATCAAGGTTTTTGAGCCCAATGATGCTATGACCAAGGCAAAGAAGCAGAAGGGCATCGGCAAGTTCATGAGCGGCGGACATGATGAACTGAAGCCGTTCAAGGAATTTTACATCCCTACCGAGTCTTCATCTGTCCATTTCCTTAAGTCCAAACTTTGCGTTGCCTGCGCCCGAGGTTTCGAGGTTGTTTCCCTCGAGACTCTTGAGACACAGTCATTGCTTGACCAGGCTGACACGTCTCTTGACTTTGTGGCTCGCAAAGAAGGAGTCAAGCCGATTCACATTGAACGACTTAATGGAGAGTTCTTACTCAACTATTCGGAATTCTCCTTCTTTGTTAACCGCAACGGCTGGAGGGCTCGACCAGAATGGCGAATTGACTGGGAGGGTACACCACAAAGCTTTGCACTCAGTTACCCCTGGATCCTTGCTTTCGAATCCAACTTCATCGAGCTCCGTAATATGGAGAACGGTGCTGTACATATTGTTCCTCGCAAGAACATCCGCATGCTTCATAGCAGTACACACGAGGTATGTTTGGTCATTTCACAATATGTTTTATTCGAAGATGCTAACATGAATATCAGATTTTGTTTGCACATGAAGATGATAAAGGAGACGATGTTGTTGAAGCCATCGACTTTTGGAAGAGCAACCGCAAGTCGGAGTTGCTCGGTTCATAACAATAAATAGCTCCTGGACCCAGTGATGGGGAGCGTTTTTTTCTGGAAAGATTTTTCTTCTTGTATTACTTGGCGACGCCCGACTCCTACGACGCCAACTATCTTTGGGTGTGAGATACTCGCAAGAGTGTTGACGATCTTCGGTTTCACTTACAGAATCCCTTCATCAGGGAAGACGCAAGATCTTGAGCCGCACTTCGAGCCGCTATATGGATGTTGTTGCAACGCTTCTGGTTATGCAAACAGTCAAGTCGATATATCATGAGTTTTGACGAATGGCTAAGCCAGAGCATCGGATCCAGGAGCGAACCCCTTTAAGATGTTTGAAGTATAGGAGCCGTAGATGAGGGGATAAGGAAGATGATGAAGCTGGATGTCGGACGAGATAAGATGATGAGATGGAAAAGAGCAAGACAAAGATGGTATATCGTAGCTTGTACTCTGGAAGGATGAGCGATGTTCAGCATGACATGGCATGGCATGACATGGCATATTGAAGCAGCTTGGAGCGATTTGCGATGGAGTGAGCGTCGTGAAATAATGGATAGCATGGGAATGGGAAGGAATGAGCTCTACGGTACTATAGTAGTTGAGTTTACAATTGCGATTGTAGTAATGGAGATATCCTCATTTATCTCAGGTACCTACCTACTACTATTTAGATAACTTACCAGGTATATACCTACAGATAGGTACTAAGGTATATATATTGTGAGGCATCATCCACAAGTACCTAAGGTACCTGCTATGGGTACCTTATCTGGTATATCTTAGCCAAGTGTAGACGACCCACTGTAAAACGCCCAATCCTACTCTTGTCGACCCTGACATTTGCATATGCCATGTGGCCGTGTCGTCTGTGGCTCGCTTGTGGTATTGTCTGTTTCATATGGGTATCAAGGAAGATATGCATTTGTTGTTGGGCTGTTCTAATTTGTCGAGACCTCATAAACACTCTTCTTTCTGGGTGCCTTATCAAGTTTCGGGCGCGCTTCTCACTCTGCCGTTATCTCGCCTCGAGTCCTGAGGTCATGATTCGTAGAGGACGTCAGTGCTAACCCACTCAATTGTTAGCTTACCACTGTACCTCCCATACCTCCTAGTTCAGTACAGTACCCAGCTAGCCAGCTACTGGATCACTACCTAAAAGGCTAAAAGGTAGGTATCTTGAATTGCATGTGACATCACCTCCATCTTCTACCAACTATCAACCTCTTCTTCTTCTTTCATTGATCCTCGTCTCGACCAAAACACAAGCTTTTGGTTAGGATAAGCTTGTATCGCGGCAATCATAGATAAAGATTGTCGCGATGGCTATTCCGTTTATCGGAAGGCTTCGTCCGTAAGTTTTCCCCCTATTGCCATTGCTGTTCCCTCGATCTACGTAGTATAGCTTGGGTGATCTACGCTGTGCTTATTCGCCTCCTTGATAATTTCTGCGCCGACTTTGCTAACCATTCTTTGCAACAGTTACGAATATTTTGCCCTCGTGGGCTCATTTCTTCTCGTTGGTCTCGAGGCAGTCATTCGAGTCTTGACACTGGCATTGCGTGAGTCGCAGACCGATTCTGAGCGGTGTAGGGGTCGTACTGACAATAACATTGCAGCCCCATTTCTCGTTACGCTTTTCTATAGGGCCTCAAGACGGCTCTTTAATAGATTCTCTGCGCCTGCGAGGCGAAGAGCAGAGAGCAAACGTAAATGTTAGCACTTCGTCAGTATGTTTGAGGTGCAGACTAACATCGTATAGCTATATCCACTTCGGTTCGAGACGCGCCCGACTTTGTCGAGCTGTGTCGCATCTGGGGCTACGAAGCAGAGGAACATATTGCTCAGACCAAAGATGGTTATCTGTTGGGTCTTCATCGACTTCAGTGGAGGAAGGGTGAAGAGGGACAGAAAGTCAACTACGGCCCAACAAGTTTGAAAAAGAAGGTCATATACATGCATCATGGCCTTCTTATGAACTCCGAGGTATGGGTTGCTCTCACGGATGAGCAAAGATGTCTACCATTTGAGTTGGTTGAAAGAGGTTACGATGTCTGGGTAAGTTTCGCTTCTTTCTTCCAGCTGACATCCATCAACTAACATTTACAGTTTGGCAACAATCGGGGTAACAAGTACTCCAAAAAGTCAATTCATCAATCGCCAACATCCAACGCTTTCTGGGACTTTTCTATCGATGAATTTGCCTTTCACGACATTCCAGACAGCATCAGCTACATCCTCGACACGACCCAACAGGAGAGTCTCTCGTACATTGGATTCTCACAAGGTACAGCTCAGGCCTTTGCCAGCTTGGCCATTCACCCCAAGCTCAACAACCAAATCAACGTCTTCATTGCCCTCGCGCCCGCCATGGCCCCTGCCGGCTTGTCTAGTGGAATCGTCGACGCGCTCGTCACGGCCTCGCCCTCCGTTTTATTTCTCTTATTTGGTCGTCGTTCGATTCTTAGTTCTGCAACTATGTGGGAGACAATACTGTATCCGCCGATATTTAGCAAACTCATCGACATGAGTCTTTCATTTTTGTTCAATTGGCAAACTCTCAATATCTCGGCGAGTCAGAAGTTGGCTGCATATCCACATCTGTACTCTTTTACAAGCACCAAGAGTGTGGTTCACTGGTTCCAGATTATTCGAAACAAATGCTTTCAGATGTACGACGATGACGTTCATCAGCCGATGAGCGTCAGCACAACCAGAAAATATTCCAAGGTTGCCAAGTACCCGACTCGAAACATCAAGACACCCATCGTTCTGGTATATGGTGGAAGCGACTCCCTGGTGGATATCAAGGTGATGCTAAAGGAACTCCCCCCTCAGACTGTGGCTACCGAGATCCCCCACTACGAACATCTTGACTTTCTCTGGGCTCGAGACGTCGATACTCAGGTGTTTCAGCACGTATTCGACGCGCTTGACAGCTTCACCGATGCTGAACACACAAAGGAAGAATATGATCGATACTATGTCAGTCGGCAGGAAAGTCTTCTAGGTTCAGGATATGCATTCGGCCATGCTCATCATGGTAGCGAGAGCGAATCTTCAACGCTTACTCCAAGTCTTGAAGGCACCAATGGTGTTCAGCTTGCACCCCATCCCCAACCACACCGAGCACGAGAACAGAGCTCTGGAATTCCCTCCCCCAAGAACACAACGAGACACAAGGTAAAGTACTCTGGCGATCTATCTACAGGTGACCGGCCAGCGACTCCTGAGTTATTCAAGCGTGCTGCAGGAAGAGATTCGCCGGAGGAAGGGTCAGACTCCCCAATGGCGGCTAGAGTCAAGGCTGGTGTCAAGCGTAGCGGAAGTGTCGGAAGTAATATCAGCCTGGACATGCGAGAAGGCCGTGGAATCAGCGTCGGCGCGAGTAAGGCTGCTGGAGGTGTTGTGACCAAGAGCGGCGCCAGTGGAACAAATGTGGAGGAGAGCCCCAGAAGAGACAGTTCTTCTGAAAAGAAAAAGAAGAAGTAAATGACCAAGTAGAAGAGCAAGGGTACTGGGGAAGGAGTTGAGTCAAGTTATGAGTCGTATCTTCAATGTCGATGGTTAACATATAACTGTTATTCTTATTCTTCGTCATAGGAGGAATGGCTACGGACACGTCGGGCAGTACAGATTGCAATCTTCTGAGTTGAGATATACATCACCTTTTCTTTTCGTAATATACATAGTTCAGACTGGCCTATTTCAAACTACCATGGAACTGAGATCAAGGGAAAGATAATTCAATTCAAGAAAGACATCCCATAGATTACGTGAATCACATTAGCTCAGAGTATATCTTCAAAAGCATAGCTCTCGATTCTGACAGGACGCCAAAACAGGGTGATGGATGGTGCGAGCATGTGTGGGTGGGTCGAGCGGTCTGATATATGCAAGGGTTTTCATTCTCTGAACAAAACTGACTTAGACAATGAACCAACTGACCCCGTTTTCATAGGTAGTTAATCTTCATTATTTTTCGGTTCACTAGGGCCGACGGGATGAGGAAGCAGGCAACCAGCTACGCGAAACACAAAATACGGCGGAGTTGAACTCCGATAGCATCTTCCAATCTACTACCTCCTAATGCTTAATTTGATGATATAGTCATTGGTATTTATCCGGGCTCTCTCATTTAGGCCATACGCACTTGATCCTCTTGGGTTGCTGCAGATGTTATATGGGAGGGCAGATCGAGAAGTCGCGCTGAAGCTCGAAAACGAGGTTGGGAAAAATTGAACTATGCAAACGGTATAAATTCTTCTCTTTCCTCTTATAATTCATCAGATAGCCAGGATGTATTTCTTAATTGCCCATTATGGAGTCAGACCTTCCGGCTTCTGTGAATCAGCTGAAAATGCAAAAGGAAGCCTACTTCTGCTAGATAGAACATTCGTTGGGTACCTAGGCGTGTTGTTGGACTTGAATTATTTCTTCAACTCTATAACTTCGACAAATGGGTATATCTCTGTTGTGGCCATGTCTCATCCAGTGCCAAATGTAGCCTGTAGATGTCTGACAGCATCTTCTATCATCGTGCGCCCTCTGTCTATAACCCCGTGAAGAGAAAGGATAGAGTGAGTTCCACCTTTTACCACTGACACCTCGACCTCAACTCCCAAACCTCTCAACTGCTCCCCAATAGCTAGAGCCTCGGGTGCCAGAATATCCATTTCTGCAGCTGCCATCCATGTCTTTGGAAGCCTGCTTAGGAGGGGTTCAGGGGCCAGATTGGGACTTGCGTCCCATCTTGAGCGGTGGTCATCTTGAGTGAAGTAAAGCTGACGATACCACTCCAGTCGTGCAGGCGTAAGCCACGGAGCGGTCTCGGCATTAGGCTTCCAGGCGCCCTCGGTAGTGGCAGTGTTGTCAACTACTGGAATGAATAGCACAAGTGACACAGGGGGTTTAGTTATGGTGTTTGGGAGTGATGGGCGAGCGGTTGGAAGAAGAACCTCTGGGTTTGAAGCAGAAAGTGCAGCAACAATGGCCAGATTAGCACCAGAGGATGTTCCACTGATAGCAATACGAGAAATGTCTATGCTCTGTAGTTCAGCCGGAGAAGATGTGACCCATCTTACAGCGTCAATTGCATCTTCAATCGCAGCTGGGAATGGGTTTTCGGGGGCTAGCCCATAGTCGACGCTGACAACTATACAGCGCGCTCCTGGTATGAGGATAAGCATCGTACGATGAAGGACAAACCGACAAACACATACTCTCACAAGCCCAGCAACAAAGATCTGTCCCATTGTTGAGTCCTCCAACTGCCCAACCACCACCGTGAAACCAAACGAGGACAGGCCAGCCTCGATCGTCAGACTGACCTGTTGGTGTGTAAACCCTCACTCGGAACCTACCAACATCGTAGTCATTGGTACTCCCGACCGGAATAGGTTTCGTCCCTCCAGGCGGAAGAGAAATCTTCTTAGTACGTGTTGATCCATCCCAGTCTTTTATCTCGTCGGGTTCGATATACTGTAGATATGCCTCATGATAGGCGACGTATTGGGGATCTAGTTTGTCACGAATGGATGGGTGGAGAGGTTGCCAGATCTTACGGCGTGTATCATCCGTCATTGTGGTGATTCATGAGTTTTGAATAAGTGTCGAAGAGTCGTAATGAATCAAGATCTGATGCTCCTCTGTAGGCTGCTTTCGATTGATTCAGACGTCGAAGGTAAAACCCCACGCTCCCTTCAACCCCCACTCCCACTACTTATTGAATGGCAGACCCGCAGCATTTTTTATTCAAGCTCTTCCATTCAGCGCAATAATGGTTAAAACAACCACGACGTTATCATCAGCCTCGACTTCAATGGCTATTGACTACTGTAGGTACTACTAAGGCAGGCAGGCAGGCAGGTGACCCCAGCGGTTGAGTTCCGAGTCCGTATATCCATCCGGTCTGTCCGTTCGGTGCCGTAGTAAGTGGGGATTCTTGCCGAAGTACTCCGTACCGTCGCTTGTTTTATATAGGGTTATCCTGACTTCAGAGTTCTGGCTGCCAAGGTTAGAGACTACTCGTGGGTATGAAAGAATCATTTAGTGCCAAGTTCTCCTGGCGGAGGCTATTACGGCAAGGAAACCTTGGCAATGTCAACGGTATTTTCAGCATTATCGTAGGTCACTGAGATGTCTCGAACCCCAAGAGTCTGCCTAGCGACTTCAAAAGTTGAAATAATCATGGCCTGATAGTTGTGTTACCACGTTCGCCGCTTGGCTTGCTTATAGGCACCTATGTGTACCTAGGTAGAGAACCTTCATTGCTAGTTAGCCTGTAGATTCGGTAATTATAACGGTTTTACGATGTGCCCAATAATTGCTGGCCAAAGCTGTTTTCTTCACCAAACTACTCCCTTTAAGTGGAGAGAGCCTGTGTTAGTGAATGCCAAGGAGGAGCATGGGTGAGTTAGCTCAGTTGGGTATCTGGATCTCCGAGGTAGCAGCCCAATTTCAGGGTCCTTCATGGCAAAGTGAAAGTGAAAGACAAATGCCATGAAATAGTCCAACGAATGCAGCTTGATCTGTGGTCTGGCATTGTAGATAAGTAGGGCTGCCTGTGGCTTTAGGCGGCTGACAATGGATGCTTCGGGATGCCCGTAACACGTCGAGTTCTCATGCCAAACAAACCTAGCACATGCAGTCAGATGAGTAGGACATTGAACATAGCTATGTCACCATAAGTCAGCCCTACAATTCAATGTCTTGGAGTATTGCGATTGGCACGGGAGCCGTTCACATGTGTATACTTGCTTCGTTTATACCGCCTCAGCCGTTGAACCTTATTCTTTTTCTTTGAGAAAGACCCTCCCTCAGGCAGATGACAAGCCCGACAATGAAACAAAGAAGAAAACAACCTTTGGTTTAGATCTTTCAACTGCCTTGGCTGACACTGGGCTGCCTCATTCAAAGACTCGTTGATTTTCGAATTTCAGGTCCAAATCCAGGGTGTATCTCACATCCAATGACATTAGTTATATTCCCGTTCTCAAGCGGGAGCCGTTGTCAAATACGAAGCGCCGGGAGTCAATCCATATTGCGCCATCCGTGACGTACGTACTTGGTCTACAGTATCGATCTGAATGGGAAACATCATGGCTCAGACCCTGTGTTTTTGCACCGCCGCAAACAGCAACGTTAGTAAATAACGTTGATGCAGTACATATCAAGGGAGTTGAGTAGGTTTGTAGCTAACATCGACACCCCATATCATACAGCAATCCAACAACTGATGATGTGGTCGCACCATCAAGTCTCATGTGGGCAAAGGCGTTATTAACAAGGTACTGTACCTTAGCACTTATGACCAAAGACAGAGTTGAAAAGTCTCAGGGTTCCCCAGGCGGGTGGAGTAGGTAGTACATCACATTCATTTGATTGTGGCTTGTAAGTTGTACTGTAACATCAACCTAAGGCGTTCCCGAGGATAACGTCGGCCACCCCACAA
>JAADJG010000115.1:0-117002 GCA_012932025.1 Fusarium austroafricanum | reverse complement strand
CACCACCACCACCACCTCCACCGAGCTTCCAAAACCAGCCGAATGGGAAGATGACAATATCATGGCCATCATCATCCTTCTTCGTAGTGGTACCAGTGAAGGACTTGTAATCAGGGTCTTGCTCAGGAACATATGTGACGATGGTTCCATCAGTTCCAGTGACTAGCTCACCTCCAGCAACTGTAGTGGCGGGAGGAGGCGCATGCTCAGTCGACCCAGGGACATTCTGAGTCTGTCCTGGGTTGTCATTGCCCTTGGTTTCCGAGGGCTGATCAGGCTTGCCTTCAGTCTCCGAAGGCTTGGGGGGCTCAGCCTGGCTTGTAGTAGTCTCAGCAGGAGCAGGTTGAGTCTCGCTCTTGGTAGTCTCAACAGGAGGTTGAGGAGCCTCGGTGGTCGTCTCAGGCTTCTGAGCTTCAGTAGTGGTAGGAGCTACTTCAGGCTGGGTCTCAGTCGATGGAGGGGGAACTGCGACGGGATCAGAAGATCCAGTCTCAGTGTTGGGGGGAACACCAGTGGAGACTTCAGCGGGGCCAGTCTCAGTGGTTCCGTCAACTGGCTTATGGGTATCTGTCTGGGTTTGGGGGCCTTCAGTGGCAGGGCCAGTAGTAGGCTCCAAGACAGGCTCAGTAGTGGTATCTGGAGTGCCGGGCACAGGAACTGAGGTTGTGTCGTTGGGGACTTGAGGCACGCCGGCATCAGAGGAAGTGCCAGGTCCAGCAACGCCAGTTCCAGTAGTCGTGTCAGGACCTGCAACAACTGGGTGGGTTGTAGTGTCTGGGTAAACTACAACTCCCCCAGTCTTGGTATCAGTGCCAATGGGACCAGCCTCCGTAGTGGTGTCGGGACCGGCTAAACCACCTTCAGTGGTAGTACCAGTGCCAGCAACAAGAGGCTGGGTCGTGGTATCAGGGACGACGGCATTTGGCTGAGTTGTCGTGTCAGGTCCAACAACAGCTTGTGTGGTAGTACCAGGAGGAGGCTGAATGACCGGCTCGCTACTGCTACTAGGTCCGGCAACAACGCCTTGATCGCTTGTAGTGTCTGGACCAGGAATACCAGCTTCAGTAGTGGTATCCTTTGGCAGCAACTCTGGTGGTCCAGTTGTAGGCAAAGGAAGGTCAATGGTAGATTCAAAAGTAGTCTCGCTGCCCGTGATAGTCGTGACAGTCTCATAGTCTTGTTGCTGCACGTCCTGTGCTAAGCCCGTTGTTGCAAGACACAGCGCCAGAGCGCTGAGCTTCCACAGCGGCGCCATGGTAATAAATGAATGAGTGAATGTAGTTCAAAAACGAATGAATGACTGACTGAGAAAACGAAAGAAAAGAAAGAGCGTGAAGGCCACAAGAGACTGTAGTGACTGACTGTCAAGATGTAAAGAGAGACGAGACGGGCAAGACAAAACCCAAGATATTTGGAAGTTGGATGCACTGTAATCATAGCAGCACGGGCTGGTCCACCCTAGCTCGCAGCCAAGATTAATGGTGGGACCGGCGTGACCGGCAAGGGCGGAAGGATTCAGGAGGCTGACTAGATGAAACGCTGATAATCACGATTTGTGGCGTAGATAAACATTCCCTGTAATTTAATGACTATCTCAATTAGCGGCCCGTCGCATCCAATCTGCAGGCCGATCGATAATTTAGTAAATATCAGACTATTTTACATCTTAAAAGAAAGTTACTAAGGTCATAGTACTTTAAAAAAAAAAAAAAAAAAATAGTGTAAAACTGAAGATACCAATTGAAACGGTTCTTCTAAGAATTAATCATTGTACTACGACTCCCACAATGTTCTGAGTATCTTGTCCTTCTAAATCGGTTTTATTGTCATCGCCAAGATGCATAACCTCGCTAATCCTGTAGGATCGATCGGAAAATTACAGGACTGTTTCACACTCGTTCAAGCCTCTCTAAGGCTGATTTACGCCAGTCTACGGGGGGCTTGCAGGGTTGTCCCTAGCTCATCATGTCAGCCCTAGTGAATCCTTGTCCACCCGCTGTAACGTCCCGCTGACGCTACAAGTCGGGATGCCCAGCTTCCATTGTTGAATCCCTTTTCTCCAGCTCATACCGGGACATAAACATCCCTCTAACCATCCGCTCATTCTTTTCACCATCTTCTGTCGGCGGCCACTCTTTTCCTGCGCAGTTGCTTTGCCTGTTCATTCATTCTTTTATCTCATCATTCACTCATTTATTCATTTATTTATTCATTCATTCACTCACTTGTTCATTCGTTACTCAAAATGGTTCTTGCTCGTCATGTCTGGCTTTTGGCCGGACTGATGCCCAGTTTTGGGTTGGCTCAAACAGCCAACTTGAACATTTGGGACGTCGATAAGAGTTGTCAAGACAACCAGCAGTATGTCCAAGACTCAATGGACATTGCTTTGGAAATGGCTACTGCAGCCAAAGAGAGTCTTGAATTCGTCGCCAAGGCTTACCCTTCCAACGCAGATGACAAACTCAAGTGGAAGACCATTTTCAAGGCTCTTAGTGCTGTTTTTGGCGTCCAGGCTGAGTACGCGCAACAAGACGTCTCTTCTGGTCAAATTGGCCAGGCCTATGCTGTGTTCAGCAAGATGGTCAGCGTCATGCCCTCTCAGCACAATGACCCCTCCGACGGCTATGTCTCCAAGCTGAGAGCTAAGATCGGCCACAAGCCCAAGATCATGTGCACTGATAAAGAGGGCCCGGACAGCTGGCAGTGGTATGGCGAGAACGACAAGATTCCAGGCAAGGACAAGACTCTCATGCAGGAGAATGATTTCACCAAATTCTTCCTTGAGGGAGCCGTGGGAGCCTGGATCTATGATTCTCGCTATGCCTTCAAGACCGAGGAGAAAGAGACTCCTATCCTGTGCGTTGACGGCATGAAGGCTGCTGTCTATTGGGATAAAGACATTGTTATTTTCTGTGACGAGATGTTCAACGATGACTGGAAGAACCGTCCTACACCCAAGGCCCTTAAGAGCGGTGGTATCAGTGCGGGTGATGATATCGGAAAGCACTCTGAGACTCTGCCCTACGTCATGGTTCACGAACTTGCTCACTGGTTCGGCGGTAAGGACTTCGCCACCGGCAAGGTGAATGTCGTCGACCACATTGCAGTCACCAGGGAAGGCAAATTGGTCTACCGGGTGAATGGAGTCAAGCAAGAGTTCGATTCTCCGCCGCCAGCTGACCCCAACACCACGCCAGTCTTGACCTGTAAGTTCCAACTTGCCGCGGCTGATACCTGTATAGCTAACTTTTCCGTTCTAGATGGCCGAGAGAGGGTCTGGTATCTGGCTCGCCCACACACAACATATCCAGACAACAGTGGTCCAGCCAAGGCTTTGACAAACGCTGATTCGTTCTCTCTTTTCGCTTTCATGATGTACCTTGATAAGTGGGACTGGGCTGATAAGGGTATTGCAAAGGTTCCTGCTGATAAGAAGAGAAAGGATCCTCCCAACTAACTGGGCAGATGATTTGGGTGTAATCTTGGAAATATTTGTTTGAGAATTACTTGATTTATAGACGCATTATATATTAACAGATTCTCGACATACCTCACTACGATTCCATCAATGAGATTTATCAAGGAATACTTGAAAAGATTTTTTAAGCAATAAGCATAAAGCGATGAAGAAAGCAGCTGCCTTGGGTTGTCCTGACCAGAGTCGCTATAATTTTCATACATGGATATCACAAGTCAACGCCGCACTGCTGATCAGTCGATCACAACCAAACTCGAAGTCTAGTCTTCCTTGGCAGTTTCCACTTCATTAAGGTCCACTACTCGGCAGCTCGGAGTTACAGGGTTGGTTATTCGTCTTAATTACGTATGAAGCATATGAAAAGATTTTGCCTCGGGAGAAAACGCGACAGAGATGCAGGAGCGGAAGGCCTCCCCGCTGGCTATGCTGGGTTCAGCGCTTTGTTCCGTTTGGGGACGTAGAGAGCCAAGAACATGTTCCTGTCCTAATCGTACAGGCGGTTGAACCTAGGGTTCCCAACAGCCTGGGACGGTGGCGAATAGCTATAGGTGAGTCCCTGGCAGCCAATAAATTCGAGGTTCTTCTTTGGAAAGGTTGAAGAGAGGTTTTAGTAATAGGAAAAGATATTGAAAGTATCAGATATCTACACGACATACTGCTGGTTAATTTTATAATTCTGTTAATGAGCATTAACTATACTTATCCTCGCCAAAAGTAATTCTTCCATTATTATTCCTAATAGTAAGAGCTATAAATGCATAGTCTCTCCCAGTATTAATTTCATATGCAACTTATTAACGCAATGCTTGAATATGTAAGAATTCAATCAACTGCGTTGAAAAGAAGTGCAGGGTAACGTGAAGAGCAAGAACCAATCAGGATGAATCGAAGTCACGTGCTTTACAGGGAAACGCCGCCAGGATTCAGGGGAGAAACGCGCTGTGATGAATACAGATAACTCGTCACAATCTTCCTTTGTTAGATACATCAACAAAATGAGCTACAGCCCCCGAAGCCCAGACGCTGAGGAACATGAGCGAGAAAACGATGCCATTTGGGAAGAACGCGTACGGCAACTCGTCAAGCTTCCCAGCCCACGGCCCCGGGCATTAACCCCTGATACTATCTCTGATCAAGCCCCGAGAGCACTCTCTCAAGTATCATCTACATGGTTCAGGCTACCGCCAGAAATTCGGAGAATTATTCTTCGGTTAGCCTTTGGGTACACGCGCCTTCATATGAAACTACTCTATGATCAGCCAGATGATGATACCGAACCGCGAGGCTGGCGATGGTGGAGTGCGAGATGTCATCGGGTTTCATTCGATACTTCAAATCCCCGCGTGCCTATGACGAGCACGGGTCTCCCTGGACCCTGGGAGGATAACTGTGATAACTGTCAGAACATCGATATGAACCCTGTCGGTGTGATGGGCTGGCTTTTGTCATGTCGTCAGAAGTGAGTTTCACTCATCGACTCATGCAAGGCTATTTGACTAACTTGTTAATAGCTATGCTGAGACTATTGACATCCTCTACTCAACTAATATCCTAATCATGAAAGGCCAAGCTCTCTTGACATACCTGCCATCCCTGATTCCCCCACAGCGACTTAAGACAATAACATCCCTGGAAATTACCTGGTGTCTCAAGACACGCGTTGTACCGCACGACCTATTCGATGAAATCGACGAAAGTAACCTAGATGTACTCCTCGACCAACTATCAACATCTCAATTCTACGCCTTGCGCAATCTATACGTACATCTTGATGTATTATCACAAGCTCGCATCTCCATGCATGCGATGGAGAGTTACTTAGAAACAATTCTCGCCCATTTGGATCAGTTTCAGCACATGAATTATCTGGAGGAATTGGCTTTTGCGATACACTATATGCTTTTCGACGAACTTTACTATGAAGCAACATCGAAGCTGCGGGAAGGTCGCACTAAAGACTTTGATTCGTATCGGCAGATTTGGAGATCTTCTGATGGTGAGATGACGGTTGTTCAACTGCCATATGTTGATAGCTATCCTGGCCCACCGTATCATCTGATGCAAGATGGCACGGAAGTCTCTGGTTACTGGATTCTCGAGGAAATTTGATCAGCTGGTCTAGCACATTGTCTATTACGTCTCATCAATATAGGAATTAGAAGCCAGTAATTCCATTCTTTATACAATAGAGATCTTAGAAGAGGATACCTGGAACTATAAAGCCATAAAGAGTTGATACAAGAAGTACAGAAAGAAGTAATGGGCAGAATGGCGAAATGCGGGTCTGTACTTCCTCTTTATACTTGCAGTGAGAGCAAGTACAGTGGAAGTACTCCATACTAACTGAGAAACTCTGAATGCAGCTGTCTCAAAAAGCATGTACAACGAATGAGGTTGGTTGATAATAGGCTCAAGTATCTGTCGACCCTGCAAGTTGGCTCGGAGATATTTCACGGCGATTGGCCCAGTGCTAACCCTGCAAGTTCACTCGGTGATACTTAACGGCAATTGGTCAGGTCGCTCTCAATCCTCAATCGAGTTAGTGCTGACATCGAAGCCAGCGACACAGCTCGGTCTTTTACGACCCTACCAACAAATCAATCTCCTATCTTTTTATTCGTCTGTTCGGTATTTTTCCTCTTTACATCCCCCAGATATCAGTAATACTCCGGCATGACAGGCCAAAAACAACCCTCGCAAGCCAAGAGAAAGGTGAAGACAGGCTGCGCGACTTGCAGGTCAGCCAGCTCCACTCTGTCTGATGGTGTGATGCTTGTACTAAGTGAAAATAGAATCAGAAAGATCAAATGTGACGAGGCCAAGCCGTTCTGCCAGAAATGTGTCAAGACGGGACGGAAATGCGATGGCTATGAGTCTATTTTCAGGCCATTTCTCAACCAGCCCACCAGTAATGAAACAAATACTGGAAATTCCATACATAGTTCTGCTCATGCGGCTGCCAAAGCTCCTCTGGATGTCGCCTCTCTGAATCGGTACTTCTCGACCAAAACCATCTTCGACGTCAAGTTGAGCTGTAGTCAAGAGGCGCAGCAAGTTCTCCAAGCTAGCTTGACTGACCCGTCTATCCGCCATGCTCTCTTGTCACTCAGGGCTCTTCGTGAAAATCTAGAGTCAATTAAAGATAGCGACAGCTCTGAGTCCACCGAGCAGCAGACATTGAGTTATAACTACGGTCTTCAACAATACAGCAAAGCTTTAACAAGCCTCGCTTCAAATCTCTCATCTCCGAGTCCCGATGGACTTAAATCTGCCCTGCTCTGCTGCCAAGTTTTGATTAGCGTTGAGCAAGTTCGAAGCAACTTTGCTGCCATGAGCCTTCATATCATTCGAGGACTGAATATCATGCGAGAGTATAAAGCTAGGCCGTACTTAACGGCTAATGGCTTGATGCCTGCACGTCATAGTGGTCTGCCTTTCTTGGATGTTTTTATTATAAAGATGTTTGCCGCGCCTTGCAAATTCACAGAACAGAAAGAGGCAGAAACTGCTAGCACGATGACACCACCTACTGAGGCTGGCAACGATCGTAAACTGGCACCCAATATGCGAACTGAACTTACGAAAATGGCGACATCGACCATTGAGTTACTAGCAGGAGTCACGAGAGTTGAGTCAGCCGAAAAGGCTCTTGGGCTTCTTGCAGAGAGAGATACTCTTCTTGGTACTCTGGATTCATGGCTTGGTGATCTCGAAACCCTTCAAAAGGAGACGCACTCAGGAGAGCCTGAGCCTATTGCAGATATTTTTCTGCGTATTTTGTTTCTGATTTTGAGAATTGTTCTACTAGGAACCCTTAAAACATCACCGGAGATAGAAGCCCAGCTAAGGACAGAGAACGAGCAACTGCAGAACGTCGCCAGCGACGTCAACGAACGACTAAAGCATTACGACATGCGTCGAGGGATTGGTAATGCTTTAGCGAATGAATCAAGCATAAGATGAGCCATGTTAGCTTATGAATCTAGTTTACGGAATTCGGAATTCTCATAAGTGCGAAAAAGCGCCTAGTGACCGATTAGCGCGAGGTGGATTTCAGACGTCAGATTGCGGCTCGACCCTTCAAGTATGCTGAGCGAACAGGCCAATCAGAAGTTGGCTTCGTATTCCGAGCCAACTTCTCGACAACGCCCTTCGTGAGATATATAAAGAAGACGTCAAACCTTCGATTGTGTTTCTCAGAACAATCATCTTCATTCACCACTCAATACAATCTGCACATTCCTTAACACAACCATACCCCAACCAGAAAACTCTTCTTTCCATCAACACCATGCATTTCCTCCTCCTAGGCGCAACAGGTCGAACCGGCAAATACGTCGTTTCCGAACTTCTCTGTCAAAAGCACACGGCAGTTGCACTTGTACGAGACGCAACCAAAATCACTCCTCAATCTGGCCTCACTATCGTTACCGGCTCGCCACTATCTAAGGACGACATCCGTCGCGCTATCACAGCTGCCCCAGGCCTCAAGCCCTCCGCAGCCATCATGACTCTCAACACCGTTCGCAAATCAGATAGTCCTTTTGCTGCCCAGGTCTCACCACCCCGTTTCCTCGCAGACTCGTGCGCGAATGCATGCGAGGTTTTAAACGAAGCTGGCATTAAGCGCTTTGTTGTCATGTCTACAGCTGGTGTTGGTGATTCATGGGCCAAACTTCCTTTCGTTAGCAGAGCTTTTATGGGCTGGACGAATATCAAGTACGCTTTGGAGGATCACAACATATTGGATAAGGAGATTCGACAAACAAACATGGATTGGACTCTTGTGAGAGCTGTGAGATTGGAATTTGGCAAAGAGGTCGAGACTGAGGTCGAGACGATGGGTAGTGCCGGCGAGGGGATGGGTATGTCTGACTTTGCTACTCCCGATAGCGTGGCAAGGTTTTTGATCAAGGTTGCGGTTGAAGGGTCATTTGTCAAGGAGGCAGTAGTTGTCAAAAACTAAGAGGGGCTGGATTTCAGATCAATTTTATCGGCCGTGCACAAGGGGAGGAGATAATGGTATTATATAGACGACTATGGAAAGGAGTTAATCAATGACTAGAATATTGAAGTTGTTTGTTCCCTCAGAATGATCCCATTGGCGATACAGTAAACAATTACAAAACACCGAATCGATGAGGAACGACTGAGAGCTTATGTCATGAAACAAAAGTCTGATCAATGCTACTTTCATACTTCATAACTTAACCATCAGATGTAACATAATATCCAATTCAGAAACTTCGAACAATAAATCACCAAATCAGATCAACCTCTAGTAGACCTTGCTAACAGGAGTCTTGATATGAGACTTCAAGCTAGTCCTTCCGTTCATCTCCTCATCAATAGCCTGAACAAACGCCTTGGCAATGAGATCAGCTGCCTCAGGGCTAGTATGAGTGTGATCCTTGGGATACAGCGAGTTAACCTTGTTCTTACCCAACTTCTGGTACATCTTCGTAACAGCAGCAAAGTGATCAACGTAGGTCACGCTAGGGTGGTTAACGCCCTTGGCAGCAATAGGAACATATCCCACAAAACGGGGCGCTCCAGGCTGGAACGTTCCAGTCTCCCACTGGTTGTTAGGAGTCTGTGAGCTAAGAACCACAGTAGCGCCCTTTGCAACGAGGGCTTTGGCGGCTTGGGTGTAGTAGAAGACGAATGTGTACACCTTCTCGCCAGTTTTGTCAGAGATGCAGACCTCTTTACCAGAGCCGGGACAGTCAGAACGCATGTTGTCGTTCTTATTGGGCGAGCCGCCGTCGTTATGACCGAATTCGATAACAACGATGTCGCCTGGCTTGACAAGGTTTACGATCTCGTTGAATCGGCCCTCGTTAGTGTAGGAACGAGCGGAGCGGCCGCCAATGGCTTTGTTGACGGCTGCGACCTTGAGATATTTGCCGATGTAGTTGCCCCAGCCGTCGGTCACACCGTCATTTGCTCCGTTCCTTGCCATCGTAGAGTCACCTTGGCCCGTAAGTGTCTAGTCTACAACTTAGATAATTTGACTTACCAGCAAAGTACACTGTTTGACCAGCGACGATCTGGAAAGCTCCAGTGGCCAGAGCGGCAAGGGAAAGAGTGAACTTCATGATGACAGACGAGTTTCAAGAAATGCGCCGAGAGTGTTTGATCTCTGGTATAATGCACCGAGAGATGTATATATCTTTTTTAAGCAATACGAACAGCTTAAGATCGCATGAATAACCCCCGAGCTGACATCCGGTTCATCATTCGTTTACAAAACGGATTCGTGAGCTAGGCTCCGTATTTACCTATTTCGGGTTCTCTCCGCCAATGCCAAGCCTGATTAAACAGGGATATGAAGCTTTTCCCACCATTCACAACATCTCTATCCTCTGGCCTCGCCAGGATTGGCCCGGCAGTTTTGAACCAGGGTTAATAAGACCCTACCTCTCAAACACAAAGCGATTGATGGAATCTGGGCAATAAAGTTCCGGAAGGTTACCTCGAATGAAAAGATGCCATTTTGGCTGGAAATAGTGCCACGAGGGAGGGCGCACTCGGTGATCTCGGCATGGTTTCAGCGATTTTAGCACAAACTTTAAAACCATTCGCCCAAATTCGAGGCTCGAAGCTCGGTGGGTTTTGCCCCGAACGCGTGGATAGTGGCATATCATTTCCCACTTGGATAGTGAAGACTTTTGCGGAAATACCTACTTGGCAGGTGACAACATACTCTCAACTAGTAGTCTTGGCACCGGAGTCAGGAAGTTCTTGAAGGGCAAGTGTCAGCGACACCATGCAGACATCTCCAAAATAGGCGTTCCAGAAGAAAAGGCGGTATAATAGAGAATATAGTATACAGCGATGCCTGCCATGTTCACGCTTATCCTGAGCCTTTTTCATAGTGAATGGCTGAGATGTTTGGAGGGGATAACGGAATAGTGACATCCAATTCTGCAAGGTCGACAAGTTAGGTGAACTCAGCCAGATTGTCCTGCGATTTATCTATCAGCCCAAAGGAAAAAGAATGCTAAACAAAAGAAATAAAACTGATATGTCGGAAAGATTGAAACTAAGCCAAGGAAAAGGCAGAGAGAAGGATAGACAATAGACCGAGCTTTTGAGGTAGCTGGATGCTGGACGGCTATTACAGGCTTATATAGCTGCAGGTTCCGCTGCCTATAAATAAAGCCTTTTTATAGGCAAATCAGTAAGATCGCTCATGAGTCGTACGTAATACTCCGTACTTCCTCCGTACATCAAATATTCTCCGTGGGAATGCTTCCCTTGCTCGACCTTGATAAGCGATAAGAAGGCTCATTGATCGGCAACCCGTTTCAGGTGCTGCGAACAGCCCACTCCAGTTAAAAATTGTCTGAGCTCGTTATCATTGAGGCCGTCATGATCAGGAGATAGCTTCGGGGCCAGAAAGCTTGTTTTCGTCTGCTGTTGATCCACAATCCTTGCCAGCAAGTGATCATATCCTGCCTCTATTATCATTACGCCAAAGCCCTGTATTGAATGGCTGAGACCTTTTCTGCAATTCAGCTAACGCTATAGACGGAAAATTATAAGCATCTTGTTTTACGGATATAATCGCCGATCTTTTGACGTGCAGTTTTAGGGTACCATACGCTTGGCACAATGGAAGTCGAACAGACATGTCAATTATTCTCATTTAACCGTAGTTTTACGAGCCTTACGTCATCTATCTGAAACACCCTTTCTCTCCTATTCATGATCAAATCGCCGCCAAGATACCTCTTACCAATCATAACCAATCCAAATAATCACACGCATACACGCCACTGTGGCGCCAGAACCTCTTCGAATTGCAGGCTTTGCCCTACCCACGATATCCTCTGGGCATAACCCTTAATATATCTCGAAACGAAACGAGCTCATTCCCATCTATTTATCCAAAGAAATACCCCGCCAATAGCAATGAAGATATTTGAAACAATCCACCTGTACCAACCTTTTCCGTTGGCGCGCTTGCATTGCAGGGATTTGTAGCAGGGGTTATCTAAAACATCGCTCCACCAAAGGAATCTTGTTCACCTTGTTCTTCCCGCGACTTGCAACGCAGACCGTCTGAGGAAATGTTTATCCCGGTAGAATTGCCCTGTTGGGCGTGTTTCTTTTTGGGTTCTTCCGGGTGGCATACGTATGTAGGCCGACATTAAGGCATCCTGCATTGGGTCCGCAGATTGGGATGTAGGAAATATATAGTATCTTGCTCTCACCATGTGAAAGAAAGCTCTTTTGTTTCTCAAGCTACGCTTTTCGCTGCCTTCTTTCTTTCCACCGCCAGTACGGTGTTCTTTTCTTCCCTACCGCTCGCGGTGTTCATTCTTTACGACCCTGGTGGTCTAACTTTCACTACTCCTTCACTCTCTCAGGACATACATTCTTTTTTTCCCAATCGCCAACATGCGTTTCTTCTCCAGCATGGCAGCCCTTCTCGGGCTCGCCGGAACATCAGCCGCTCAGGGCCTACGATCTTCAGCTTACACTGATCCCAAGACTGGTATTGATTTCCAGCGATATGTCACCAAGGGGTACAGTCTCGGTATTGCGGTCCCTGAGAAGCTTGGTGAGGATCTTATTGCTCAGATGGTGTTTCCTCGTGAGAAGGAGGGTTGGGGTGGTATTTCTTTCCGAGGTGGTATGGTGAACGGTCTTCTCTTTGTTGCGTGGGCCAATGGTGAGGATGTCGTTACGAGCTTCCGTCTTGCTGGGTCTTACGCCAACCCTGATGTTTACACCAACACTACCGTCAAGGCTACTCCTATCCCTGAAGGTACATTCGTCAACAGCACTCACGTTTCGTACACCTTTCTCTGTAAAGGATGTGTTGTTGAGAAGTTGACTTCTCTGACTGGCGAGTCTCCTGTTCTTGGATACGCCTGGTCCTCCATCAACCCCAACACTCCTTCTGACCCCGCGAGTGCTCTGTCCTACCATGGCGCTGGTTTCGGCCAGTTCGGTCTTGATATCAAGGGCGCTGCTTCTGCCAAGTATGCTGACTGGGCTAAGATGGCCAAGGAGACTACGCCTGCTCCTGGCAACCCCGGAAACCCTGGCAATCCCGGAAACGGCACTGTTACTCCCCCCACCACTTCCAACGTCACCTACGATGTCATCGTCGTCGGTGGTGGTCCCGCTGGTATCATCGCTGCTGAGCGTCTCGCCGAGGCCGGTTCCAGCGTTCTTCTCATCGAGCGTGGCCCTGCCAACACCGTCGCCCTCGGAAGCTCTGAAGCTCTGCCCTGGAACAACACTCTCACTCCTTACGACATTCCCGCTCTCGGCAGCAGTCTAACTAGCTTGTCTGGCACCAAGTTCTGCAGTGATACCGCTTCCACTGCTGGTTGTCTCCTGGGCGGATCCAGCTCCATCAACGGCGAAAACTTCATCCACCCTCCTGAGCGCGACTTCCAGCGCTGGCCTAAGGGTTGGAGCTGGGCTGATCTGTCCAAGGCTGCCGATCGTCTTTACGAGCGCAACCCTGGTACTACTCAACCCTCTGACGATGGCAAGTACTACGATGACCGTACCTACAAGATTCTATCTGGATACCTTAGCGCCAAGGGCTGGAAGGAGGTTGACTCGATTGAGAAGCCCAACGAGAAACACCTCGTCTTCTCTCGTCCCTCATGGTCTATCAAGAACAACATGCGTGCTGGACCTGCTCGTACTTACATGCCCTTCGCCAAGAAGCTCCCCAACTTCACTCTCAAGCTTGAGACCAAGGTTATCCAGCCCATCCGATCCGGCAGCAAGATCACTGGTGTTCTCACTCAGGCTGCCGACGGTAGCAAGCAGATCATCAAAGTCAAGGCCGGTGGAAAGGTTGTTCTCGCTGCTGGTGCTATGTCTACTCCCCGTCTTCTCTGGAACGCTGGTATCGGCAAGTCTGATGCTCTCGCTATTGTCAAGCAGGGTGCTTCCAAGACTGGTGTCACTCTTCCCCCTGCTTCTGAGTACATCAACCTTCCTGTTGGTCACAACTTCCAGGACCACGCCCAGATTATGATGCAGTTCAAGACCAAGAACAACTTCACCGCTTACAAATTCAACGCCATCGCTACCAACCCCGTCAAGTCTGATCTGGAGCTTTACTACCAGGGCTCTGGTCCCATCACGCAGGCTGCTCAGCGCATGCATCTCTGGACTTCTGCCAAGGGCGCTGATGGTCGTGTTCGTTACCTCCAAGGTACTGCTTCTGCCATGGCTGACGGCATCATCACTGTCCGCCTCTTCCTGACCCACGGCACCACCACTGTTGGAGAGCTTGGTATTGCTGCTGGTGGAAACACCATCCTCAAGACCAAGCCCTGGTTGATCGACCAAGAGGATCGCAAGGCCATGTCCGATTTCATCCAGTACTGGCTCGACCTCACCAGCGGCAGCAACTCTACCCTGTCCTACATCACCCCCGGTGCCACTCCCAAGGACATCATCGAGACCAAGATGATCAGCGGAGACCACTGGATGGGTAGCGCCAAGATGGGAACTGACGATGGCCGAACCAACGGCACCAGTGTCGTCGACCTCAACACCAAGGTCTACGGTACCGACAACCTCTTCGTTGTCGACGCCTCCATGCACCCCGATCTTCCCACCGGTAACACTCAGTCCATTATCATGATTGCCGCTGAGCACGCCGCAGAGAAGATCGCCGCCTTCAAGGTCGGTGGAAGCAACTCCACTGCTCCCGCACCTATCTCAACTCCTACTCCTGTTGCTAAGCCTGGAACCAAGTGCAAGCGAGGTCTTCAACGTCGCCGTGCTGCTCGTATGCCCATGGACTTTCGACGACGATCGCATTACTAAGCGCAAATTAGCCTGAGTGAGCAAGCATGATTGAGATTCTTCAGTGAACATATTTCTTGTGTATATGTAAAGAGATTCTAGGCGGCTGTAAATAAATAGCAACTGATTCTATATATGTTTTATCACATGTGAAGTAAGATTTGATAGGACAGCTAGTCATCATGAAGTCCCTGTCAGCAATTAAACGCCCCAGTATTCTCTTTAGCTTGTAGCCTGCCATTGGTTAGACTGACCTCGGCTTCGGCTTCGCGTTCGTCATCAGCTCGGGATCGGGTCGATTCAATCTCCGTCTCCCCTAAAAGTTTTTGGCAGTCAGACAAACTCCCCAGTTTATCACAACCATTCGATTTCCCCCAAATATTCCTCGGAACGAGTGCGAGTTTCCACTCCCAGAACCACTCCATCTGCATCTACTCTCTGCCAATCCCTTTCCAATGGACGGGGAGTCGGAGCAAACAAAGTCTACTCGCGTGGGGTACAAAAAGTCCCGAAATGGTTGCACGCGATGTAAGAAGCGGCGAGTCAAGGTATGCCAATAAGCTCTGTCCTCTTGACTAGCCAGTGACGTGCGTCTAACCAGCAGTAAGTAGTGCGACGAAGATGTCCCTTGTTCTGCCTGCGTCAGACACAAAGTTCGATGCAGTCTAGAGCTCTCGCGGCCGAGCGAGGGCCGTCTGACCAATCGTTCTCTTCAACCACCCAGTCACAGCCTAGCAGCCAATAGTCCATCATCCCTATTATCCGGTTCTATATTCTCAAGTCCGCTAGATGAGCCTGACTGCTGGGTATCCACCGCTGAACTTATGCTTCACTACACTACCGTCACCTACAAAACCATGAACTTCTCTGAACGAACCATCCCGACATTTCAGCAGCACATACCCCAAGTAGCATTATCATATCCATGGTTTCTTCGACAAATACTGGCTTTCTCAGGGTACCACCTCGCTCATCTACATCCCGAAAAGAGACAATTTTATCTCCTACAAGCATCGAAGCATCAAAACGCTTCTCTTCGCGGAATCAGAGAAGCACTGTCCGAACCTGTTAACTCGAGCAACTGCCATGCTCTCTACGCCAGCACGACATTTATCGTAGTCAACAAGTTTGCGGCATTTCCAAATTGCGACAACTTTCGCAGCCATGGATGCTCATTACCTGTGCAGAGTCTGATGGAGATCTTTTCTCTTGTCAATGGTATGGAGGCAGTTCTTCACTCACCTGGATCTGCAGATCTCATGAATGGACCTTTGAGTGAGCTCTTCGGCGAGACACCAGATGCGCATGTGCATAGCTACCTGATGCGCGGTCTTCACGCAAGACTACCGGAGCTTGCTCGTCGAATATCCTCCGACTCAATGGAGGATCAGTCCAGAGCTACCTTAACCTCTGCCGTTGAGTCCATCACCGGTTGTGTCAACAACGCATTATCAACCTTACATAAAGCCTCACCTCCGGAGCTGCGCGTATTGTTCTCATGGCCCATGTCTGTCCCGCGGGACTTTTTGGATTTGGCTGTAGCAGGACATCCTTTGGCGCTTGTCATTCTGGCATATTATGACATTTTGTTGTATTGGGGAGAGTCGGAGTACTGGTTCTATGAGAACTGGGCCGAGGCATTGTTGACTGCGATTATTGAAAAGGTGAAAGGGTCGCCGTGGGAAGATCTCTTGAACTGGCCTGCTGAAGTTATCTTGCATCGCTAGTGGCGTCAGAGATCTCCAGATTGTGGGCAGTTTAGCAATTCCGTCATCAACTCGAAAGGTCCCGTAGTATTCTCCGCAGTTTTCCTGTGGACCGACGACCTAAACCGGGCTGTTCCGTCCGTGCCGCTGACGATCTGTCAATTCTGAGCTTTAAAGCTTCGAAGCGCACAGCGATCTTGTCCAGGTTTAGCCCCTCAGCTGCTCCACAATGCTGAGCTGGCTCAATAGTTCTAGTTTAGCATCCAATCAGATATAATATAAATAACTAGCTAGTGTCTAAGATTTCTGAGATCCTTCAGCTTGTGACGTGAGCGGCTGGTGCCAGACCCGTCCCGCTGGGTTCATTGCGAATTGGGATTGGTGATTGGAGTGTTTTCCTTGGTTTGACGCATGTGATAATCCCAGAGACTAAGGATTGTGAGACATTCAATTCCAAGAATACTTGAGCTTTGACTTTGAAGATTATCATCATAGCCCAGTCATTCTAACTTGGCATGCGTGTCTTAAGGCTCCATCGTAAACCCCACGAGTAAACAGATCTAGGCATTTGGCTTTCGGCTATCCAAGACTATAAAGAAGAGCAAATTGCCACGTTCTGAGCAGGATATCTCAGGTCGTCCAAACCCAACCTTCACCATTATGGGTGACATCTTACCTGCGAGCGATGGAACATACGGCATCAAAGGCCTTCCTCGGCCACCGAATGTTGTCAGATACCCTGGGGAGATTCCTTATGCTCCGAACCTTCCAGTCCGGAGAGAGATCTCCTCCCTCGCCAATTCTGATAATCCAGAGGAGAACCGACAGTGGACGCTCTTCGTGCTGGCTCTTAAACGATTCAAGTCGATGCCAATTGATGAAAAACTGTCCTATTTCCAAATTGCAGGCATTGTAGGTAAATAATCCATGGTTACAGCTGGTTGCTAAGTTGGATTGTAGCATGGATATCCAGAGGTCGCCTGGGATGGAGCGCCTGAGCCCAAGCACGCTCCAGACAAAAAGACCAAGAAACCTGGCGATCAGCCATTCGGTGGCTATTGCAACCATAATAGCCTGAACTTTCCAGCGTGGCACAGACCATACATGCTTCTCTTCGAGGTACGCGTCGATTTGTTTGAACTCTCGGAATGTTCTGACACAAACAGCAACGGGTTTGGGAGAATATGAAGCTTATTATTTCTGACTGGGTGGACAAACACATACTTCCTGCTTCAGAGGCAGAAGAGTGGTATATAGCAGCGGAACACTGGAGGATGCCGTACTGGGATTGGGCGCGACGTCAAAAGTATGATGAAGAGTTGGTCTGTCCCCCAGTTCTTACTCAAGGAGCCGTCCGCATCTACCCGCCAGCCGCAGTCAAGAATCTTTATACTCGAAGTGGCCTCTACCCAAATCCACTCTTGAACTTCGAGAACCCAGAAAGGGACCCAGAAACAGAGAAACCATTACCATTGGGCATGCTCCCCACGTACAAGTCGAGATGGAACATCCAGGATAACCCTGTAGCGCACGAAGAGCTCCCTCTAAAGAAGGAGTGTGATTGGTTTCCAGTAAGTGCACCGTTGTCAGTACCGACTGGCGTCCTGACTCGCAGCTAGTGGAGCAAAACGTCGCGTACTAGTAGATATGGAATCTTTAGGGCGGAGAACCCTCCCCGGGATGAGAAAGACCCTATGATGTATTTCACAGGTCTTCAGGGAGTTAATAACTGCTGGAAAGCAAACAACAGACTTCGAGCCGTACACGAGAATGGCCCCAATGGTAAACCCCAATGGAGCACAATGGATGAGCACTCCAAAAACCATATGTGGAACCCTGGAAGCCTCTCGGATGCGGTCAACCGCATGTTTTCTGAGGGTTATAACACGACTTGGGGACACTTTGCTTCGACCAAGTGGATTGCCGAAGGAAAGGGATGTCCAGAAACAGGATATATCTCTCTTGAGTATATTCATAACAACATTCATGTAAGTGACGGTCAGGGAGTTTCTGCGACTAACTAACTGGCCCTCGCAAGAATCTGGCTGGCGGTAGTGACTACGCCACTGGGATGGGCCACATGAGCGACGTACCCGTTGCTGCCTTCGATCCTATCTTCTGGCTTCACCATGTGTCAGCCTACCCAGAAGCGTTCCAGATCTGCAAAATGACTGACATAAAACAGTCAAATAGACCGGCTGTTGTCCATATGGCAATGCCTTTACCCAAAGCTCTGGTTCGACGATGAGCAGTCATCTGCTGAAACACACTCAAGTGTCATGGACGACAAAGAAACTGACCCTCTAGAACCATTCCACAGAAAGGACAACGACCCAGACAAACAAGTTTGGACTGCCCAAGCATGTCGTGACTGGACAGACTTGAATTATCAGTACGACGATCTCGCCGAACAGGCTGACAAGAGCGTGCGCAAACACGGTCGATGGATAGAGGAAGAGTATCAGAAGGAACTTCGATCACATTTTGACAGGATCTATCCAGGCACAGGCCGTCTTATCCAATCCCTGCACAAGTCCAATAAAACTCTGGATGGTATGCAGTCGTACCAGGGTGAGACAAGATCATGGACGGACTACATCATCAACGTGGTGTATGACCGCTACGGCTTGGATGGCCTATCCTACACAATCGAATTCTTCCTGAGCGAAAAGGCCAAGAATTTCGAGAGAAACGACTACGTGGGCCATGTGTACTCCTTAGGGGGCAGACAGAGTACTGCTGAGGGTTCATGCAGCAACTGTAAAAGACAAGCCAAGACTCAAATCCTTTCCTGCGCTCAAGTTCCTCTGACGATACCTCTGCTTCACCGCGTCAGAGACATGACCGGCCATCCGACCAAGGAATATAGAAGTGTTGAAGAGTACCTCAGACTTCACCTTCGATGGAGAGTTGTCAAATATGGTGGGCAAGTTGTATGCGACGAATTGTTCATGCGGAAATTCTCAAAGATGCAGATTTCGGTTCTGCGTGGTACTGGTCAAGCCAACCCGATTGACCCTGACTTTGAACCTGGCGCGGTGTCTTCAGTATACAGCGACTATGTTCTATTGCCCGAGATTGCCGATGGAAAACCCAGTGGCTTTCGGGTCAGCGACGCCTCCGAGAATATTGACCAGCCAAGGAGAGAAATACAGACATGGGGGCTTGCTATGGCATACCCTGTCAGAGAGCGGTAAGACCCCTGCATAAGCGAGAGTCGCAGCACCCTCTTGCAATTTTGCTGACAGGGACAGAAAGCCCCGCATGACCAATTGTCAGTCATACGCGATAAAAGTCTGTAGACAAGATAAAAACATTGGAATGTCTGACTGGGAGATTGAGGCTGTGCAATATCCAATCCACATCAGCTAGAGCTCGGCAGATGATCGAGGTAGCGAATTAAGGTTAGGCAAGATAAGCCGTAGGATTAGGCCGACGCTTCCGAGATCACTGGCTGGGGCTAGTCTCGGTAATTAGAAGCGAGGTTACGGATCCTCGCTCGGATCCTCGCTTTAACCAGGTGTCCTTTGAATTTTGCGTCTGGCACTCCAAAATCGGCTTGTGAATGCTAAAGCCCCTCTTACGCAGCAAACAGAGCATTAACAGACCAAATTTCACGAATACGACAGACTTCACCTAAGAATAAGTGCTTACTCAGATTGTTCCTGATCCAAGAATTTAGGCTTACGCTTTTTCTTACCGCTGGGGCAAATAAGGATCTGCGATTGGCCCGGTCGCATAGGATTGGTGTCTAAGGCCGCTCGGAAATTAGTGTTAAGTTGGCTATAAGGACACGCAGCGGCCAGTTTTTCTTCCTCGCAATTGATCTTTACTCACATCCAAAAATTCATCATGGAGAACCAGGAGAAGATCAATGACATGTCATCATTAAGTGAGCAAGAGAAACAGGCTCCTCATCCCGAGCCAGCTACTGAATCTAAGCCGGCTTCGCGACCACCTCCCCTTCTCTGCTTGGGAGCCCCTCGGACTGGAACTGCCTCTCTCATGGAAGCCCTCCGCATTCTCGGTTTCTCCAATGTTCACCATGGCTGGGAAGCTGCTGAACGTCCAGAAATGCAGTGGCAATGGCCTATTTTCGACAGAGCAGCAGACGCGTCATATCCCAACATCGAAACCTACACCGGCAAGCCCTTTACTCGCGCTGAATGGGATGAACTCTTTGGAGAATACGATGCCGTGTCTGATATAGCCGCTTTCTTCGCAGAACAATTGATCCCCACGTACCCAGAGGCCAAAGTTATTCTCGTGGAGCGAGATATCGAAAAATGGTTCCCCAGCATGTCTCAAGTAGTAGAGCCCTCATGTACTGCCACAAAACGAAACATGGCTATCAAGATTGGCAAAATCGCTGGATACGATAGCGCAAAGCCTTGCTACAAGATGCATCAAGGCTGGTCAGGAGCGCCAACTCCCGACGACACAATTAAGAACTTGAAGACAGCCTATATCAGACACAACAAATTCATCAGGGAAAATGTTCCAAAGGAGCAGCTCTTGGACTTCAAGCTTACGGAGGGTTGGGAGCCGCTGTGCAAATTCTTGGGTAAAGAGGTGCCGAATGTGCCTTTTCCGCATGTTAATGACTCAGCGGCATATGCGGCTAGGCAGAGGACTTTGCAAAAGAAGGTCATCAAGGCTTTTTTCAAGAATCTTCTTTGCCCCTGCCTTCGCCCCTCTAACGAGAGGTGAAGCTACGAGTATGCTCTACGGACCTCAGCCGCGGTCTGTTGAAGATGAAGCCGAGAAATTAGAAACAATAGCCTTTATTTTCCAGATATCCAGGAAGTGGTTTGATGCTTTGATTGATTTCGAGTTTGCGCCGGTTTGATGGAGAAGGCTTGCTAGATATAATACCGAGCTGGGATAGCGTGACTTATAGATATCCATAGTTAACAATACCAACATTAATATTTCAGTCCTTAGCTTCGTCCACTGCATCTGCTATCATAGCTAACCTTCGATCATGTGTGCGACCTGTGAACTTATTAATATTCAGGTATGACCACTTGTCCATCATCTCCATCGACATCTTTTCGAACATTTTAGTCATCCCAGTGACCCTCCTTATTTTTCCCAGCTTTGTTTTATCTCGAGGTCCCAGCTTTTCCTGCAACTCGTTCTCATATATCCTTGCATACCCCAACAGCATTGCGGCGATCCCCGCGGCAATCGGTGTCGCCACCGACGTGCCTGACTTTAACACATCCGCGCCCTTATCTTGACTTTTCGTGAGAGATGCTCCAGGAACATCTCGCCCAAGGGTCATAAAGCAGGTTTCCGCGTTGTAGTCTGGTGGTGGGTTAAACGAGCAAGCCCAGCCCTTGTCATCACTCCCACGGATGGACATGACATTTTGGTTACTTGCTGGGAACATTTCATCCCTATTTCCACCATCATTTGCGGCTGCTGCGAAGAAGAGAATATTCTGCTTCGTCTCGGTAATGGCCCTAAGAATCGAGTTGCTAACAATAGGCTCACCACCGACGTAGTCCTCGCCATCAAACCCAAATGACATCGTAATAATGTCGGCAGAGCAGTCTTTCCAGGCCCACTCTATCGCCTTGGTCGTCATTAGTATTACGGTCTATACTTTCTGGCGCGTATATGAGGAAGAAGGAGGCTGTATATGAATATGCGACTTACCTTGGCAACATTTTGAGCTGAAGTCTGCAATTCCGAATCGTTCCGTGCCACACGGGCAACGAAAACATCAGCGGCCGGTGCCACCTTCATTAGTACTGACAAGACATGCGTTCCATGCCCATGGTCATCCACTGGAGAGGGCAGGTCATCAACGAAGTCTTTCCAGTTTCCTATCCAACCCGTCTCGGAACGCCGTTTGAGGCGTCGCCTACGATCTTTGTCTTCGAAGAAGATAGCTTCTGGATCATACCCTGTGTCTAAAACTACGATGCGAATCCTCCTTTTCGTGTAGTCACCCTTATCAAATGCAGACACCACAGTCTCCATAACTGGTCCCTCTCTGATCTTATTTAGCCATGCTTCACCGTCACTTCTATTCCAATCTGTTAGTTGAATATGTTCATGATCTATAAGACAGAGTCATTTAGGTTGAAGACAAACCTGAAAGCTTCTGGGGTGTCTTGGGCCCCATATGCTGTTATTTGCGATGTTTGAGAGTCATTGCTGAGCAGTACCACGGGTACTAACTTCTGTGAGACAGGATCTTCTTTCGTAACTGACCCTTCACCATGGCACGGTAGAATATTTCCAAACTCATCAACCCAGCCAGAAGTCTGAACCACCTTCTTGAGGGGCTCAACAATTCTCTTAAAGAGGATTGCGCGCCTCTCCTCAATCGTAAGCTCTTCCTCTAGAGCTTCTGGCGTCCTTTGTAACCCATGCTCCAGGTCCAATCTGAAAAGGTCTTCACTGACACAGTTTTCAACAATGCCGCGATAGTCTTCCAACGTTTGTATATCTTTCAGCCCGATATCGGGCCAACTCCTTCCCCTTTTCTTTCTCATCTGACTTCTGTGTCTCTCTACTCCTTTTCTGACCCTTGCTGTGATATCATTTATCATTTTCTCGAGTCCTGGAGGCTCGGTAGTGCTGCCGGACACATTTGCGGTCGATCGCGGTCTTGGAAGACCAATATCATAGAGTATGGCCCCAAGGGCGAGAACACGAGGGTATCGATGAAGAAATTGCCCATGTCGCGGTAGTCTTTCAACAGAGCCAGTCTCAGCTAGCTGCCCGAACGAGAAGGTGTAATAAGGCACCCAGTGAACAGAAAATCCGTCGTTTTCCTCATCCTCTTCCTCCTTCTCCCGAAAGAGCTGGATGTTGTCAGTAGTCCACCGGACACTCATGAACTCTGAGTCGTAGAATTGCCAGACGGATTTGGCCAGGGCATATGCAAGGAGCAGTTTGCCCTTAGGGACGAGTGAGTAGTCATGGAGCACTTTTGCGAGTGAAATACTTCTTTCATCAGCTATGTCGACCTCGATGTCGACGGCGCGTCGCAGTACCAGCATCATTTCATTCTTAATGCGAATATCCATGCCTGCAGCACCAATATCTCTACCAAGGAGCTCGCAGAATTCGCCAGGTGTTTTGACCGAGTCATAATTCTGTTTTGTCGAGTCTATCATCTCTTCGACGCCGTTGTTGCCTTCGAAGCCTACCGCCCGCCTCTCGAGTTGTTTCCTGGATTTCTGAGCTTAGTATATATAATCCATTTATACGAGTTAGTTTACCTTGGTACCCGGAATTGTAAATGTTGCCATTTCGTTTCCTTGAAATCTTCCATTGTTGCTTTCTTCGAGAATACTGTGTGAAACAATACCTCACCGTCTATGGCAGGAATGTTTCCCTTAAGCTCGAGTCTTCCTCTATGGCTGTTGAGCGTTGGCGAGGGCGACCCCGGTAGCATACAACAGCACTGCGCGTGTTTTTCCAAGATCTTGTACAGCCTGTCATAAACGTGCCTAGGATAGGTATCGTCCTCGTGAGATTTGGTCATCTCTGTGTAGGGCTTTTGTTGTGCTCGAGCATCGCGTTTTGTTGATTTTGCATGCCTCTTGGCCTGTCTTTCAATATTTGAGAAACTTCGAAGAAAATTAAAGAATGGCTCAGTTATGGCATCGGATTGTGACACAAACTTTCCAATACTCTGTTTGATGTTGATAATTACTTCCGCGTCCGTAGCTGATGAGGTATCTGGTGTAAGGTCCACAGCAATCAATGCAGTGAGGGTTGGAAAGTAAACAGATAACTCCATCTGTCCACTGGGCATTGGCAAATTTCTTTCTGGGAACTTCAGACGCACGTTAGTACCTGATTTCATCCTAACTGTGAAATGCTATTACAAACCTTGCAGACTTGCTCCAAACCGTTCAACAGCATGTCAATTTTGGCCAGATACTTATCTCGTTCATTATTATGTTCTTCCTGTTTATATTTCGCTTCGCCCAATGACAGGCCCAGGAGAGAGCTGGCCAATATAGCCAAATTCTTAAGCTTCCTGGAACTGAACCAACCGCAGTTTGTTTGCAGTTGAGCAGCAATCACTGCAACATCTTGTGCTGCAAACTGTGCAAGCTCCTCTCTCGACAATGGTTCCATAGAGAGGTCGTCAGTTTGTAAGAGTATGCCCATTCGCGTGTTAAACTGTCTCAGTGACACTGGCCAGAGGCAGCCCTAGTATCAAACATGAGCCAGTGGATAAACTTTCTGACAAACTCGGGTCCCTCACTCCGTATTGCTAACTTACTGGCAATCGGCTTCACAATAATTTGGGAGAGTATGCGGCTGAACGTTGGGCAGCATTGCAGGTGCAGATACCCCGCATTTCTCCTGGAGTAAGCTTTATCATGGAGGTGCCGGTGAATCTCCCTATATGAACAGGCACTCAAGTGCTAAAGAAAATTGCTCGGGGTGAGCAGCAGCCTGATTACATCTTACTGAAATCTTTCGGGAGCGCCTAGATACCTACATAGACTTGAAGGTATAGGCAACCATGTCCCCCCCGGTCCCAACATACGTCTTAGCGCCCAACTTCAGCTATCACCCCAACACGTCGATCTGTATGGGTGATATTATACGGTACCCGGAAGACCCCACAAAGCCTCTAAGCAGTATCCCAGAATCTATGCTGCAGGCAGTCACCAGCCACTTTGACTACGACAATGAACTTAGCAATCAAAACGCTTCATCACTTCGTGGTAGTATCTGGGCCAATTTCCTTCATCAGGCCAGCGCGACGCTTGGCGGTGGCACAGCTGATGAGCTGCTAACCAAGTACTCGATTCGACGTCTCGAGACCATCTACTTCACGAAGCAGCCGACAGACGAAGAAGCCGCTGAGCGTGTGAAGGAGAACAAGGTTCAAGCGGCAATAAATTCGGGCATCCTAGGGAAGAAGCCAGTATTTATGATCACGGGCCTGAAAGTCGCTCGGGGCTTCCAGCTGTCAAGCATTATCAACTTAGCCACAACTCATGACACCAAGTTCAACGCCAAGGTTACTTCTGATTTCGTTTTAGGCGCAGATACGGATTGCCGCCAAGAGAATAATGCCGAGCAGAAATACCGAACAGAGCAGGACTTTATCTTTGCGTACCAACTGCACATTATCACTCATAAGGGCTGGTTTTGGGAGCAGCAGAATGTAGACATCACTGTTCACAAGGCATCAGCAGCATTCTTAAACAATGACAAAAAGGAAGAAGAAAAAGACTCGATTTGCACGAACATCGCCACCGAATCTATCCTCCGCGCTTTCGACAAAAAGCCCAAGGTGGAAGCTGCGAGTGCGAATGATGGTGAACAGCAGTGTGTCTGTTTCGTATTGAGAGAGGGATAAAGGTGGTTCCAATAATGCAGGCTTTTATTTCACAATTGATTGAATGCATAATTAAAAATGAGCCTCGTCATAATCAAGTTATGAGTATCAAAACCAAGGTTGTAGTCTTTGAAACTGTGATCCGTAGTTACAAGTGACAATCCAGTGATTTAGAGCGCAAGCCACATAATAATTCAAAGGGATATATGATGGAGCATCTCAGGTGAGATGATAACTTATTATCTATAGCATGCGATCAAATAATACGCTTCTATAGCAATCAAGCAGAAGCTGCAATAGTATAAGTGTTGATACTTTTTTTTCTTTTCCGGTACCCTCTGCCTGCATGACCATCAGGCTGCAAAGGTTGGTTCTGGCCAATGTGTCACGCATTACCTGCTTCGACCGCATCACTTTACCCCGCTTCTTCGTTTCCGCCAGGCTCTAAACCTTCTGCCGATTTACATCTCTATTTCTCTGCCGTATGTACTAACGGGCAAAGCCTTACATTGTACTTCATGCTGTCTTACCAAGTGTCTTTCTGACTGGATGATAGTCCGGAGAGCTGAACTACCAATTCATCGCCTTTTCAAGCCATTTAGTTTTGCGCTTTATTCAATTTGTTTGTGTCTGCCAACTTTCATCATGACACCATCAACTTCCGGGTTTGAGGCATCCAATTCAAGAGACATTCATGACGCGACAATAAGGTGTATCTCCAGCTTCGAAGCCTGTTTGTCAGTCAAGTCTCTAATGAAAGAAGGCTGGGCAGAGAGTCGACTTGCTGACATGAAGCTTTGGGCTTCAGGCGTTGGAGCATTGGCGGGGCCTGACGCCTCCCTCGATCGACGACTCGAGTTCCAGCCCAAGCCGCGGTTTGTTTTAAAGAGCCTACTTCTGACCCTCCAAGAACTCATCAAAAGATGCCAAGACCATGCTCTGACCGAGAATCGTGGTGGAGGACTCGGTAGCATGCCAGAATCTGAGGACCCTCTAGCATCTCCGGTGGAGAAAGTTCTTGAGCCGGCCCTTAACGATGACTCTGACCAAGGTCCAAGTTCTGTATTTTGGTTTATTGAGTTGGGAAATGATATAAACTCTGCTTCGGACGCATCCAGCGATTCTCATATAGAAAGCGAGCCCGTTGAACAGTATGATGAACCAATATTCAGGGAAGAGATGAGGAATATTGAAGATATCCTGGACCAGCTCATCATGCTTGGCTTCGCGATTCGAAAGTCAGGAACGGCCGCGAGACTACAGAAAGCTGATATGTCCTTCAATGTTGAAGATAATAAGGACTTGCGAGAACATCTCGTATTCATTCTAGTCAATGATGCTGCCAAGATGAGGAAAGGTGGGGAAGACAACAGGACTATCACTGTTGAAAATAGGCTGCAGGAATCGAAAGGTCATTTTGATAACTTGACTCCGGAACAACAACACCTGGTCCTGGCAAACTTGCGGCGTCGGCACAGGTTCAGCTACGCAAGACGACATCATCTAAAGTTAGATCAGCCCATGGGGCAAACCTCTATGATAAGCCCTAAACCGACAGTAACTGAGCAACACCGCGGTGGATCTATCAGAGATCCTCTACTTAGGACCTCTAAAACCGCAGAGCTGAGCGCGACTGCACCATCTGCTGCGAAAGGCGACATTCTGAAGATGGCGATACCGTCGCAGGCTGCTGCTAGCCGTGTGTCGGTGTCTGCTGCAAAGATGCACTATCCCACAGCCCCTTTGGTACAAAAGCAAATGAAAGGGTTCAAGTGCCCTTGTTGCTATCAGACGCTACCAAGAATGTTCAAAGAGAGTGACTTGAGATGGAGGTATGTCGCGATTATGAGTGATCAGGCAAGCCACTAACGTCTACAGAAAACATCTTATTGAGGACCTTTGTCCCTATACATGTCCGTTCCTTGATTGTCCTAGAGAAAAAGTTCTATATATCTCGCGGGCATCGTGGTATGATCACATCCTTGAAAGCCATGGCGCAGGCCTGTACTGGGAATGTTTGATCTGTGTTGGAACTGGGACCTCAAATACCTTCCTAACTGCGGAAGAGTTTACACTGCACAATCAAGAAAAGCATAAAGACGCGATATCTGAAGACCAGATCATTTATATGCAAAAGTCATGCCGCAAAATAGCTCCTCCCAATATCCCTCAGTGTCCCTTGTGTTCTTGGCCTCAAGATGAGGAGGTGGAACCAGATGCAGCTATGAACCTTGAACACGTTGGGAATTGCATTCATGAGTTCTCACTCAAAGCCTTTCCATGGGCTGAATCACTGCCTTTGGAAGGTGCTGGCATGGTCGAATCTGTCCGCGATCATGTTGAATCGTGGCTTGATAGGATCACAGGAGAAACAATAGATCATGAGGAGATTCAAAAGATTGACATCACGTCCTTTCGTTTCATTCCCTCACCCTTCATCCCCATAGATCAAGGAACCAGGTATTATCCTAAAGAATACTTCGCCGAGAGCATCAAATCGGCATCTCAGGTGGAACCAGGATCGCTGTCCCAGGATCTTGATTTGTCCCAGGACTTTAATATATCCCAGGACATTGCTTTGTTCCTGGCCAGTAGTACCAAGAATAACCCAAACCCAGAACTCCCGTACCGTCATATCTATAATAACTTAAAACCAGGGTCTGGAGACCAGTATAATGGTAGAATTTATGAGTTTAATGAAGATGTTACAGGTTTAACTTAGCCTGTTATGAGCGGTGACGCACGGTATTATTCGAGGGCTATGCCATGGCCTTCTGTTGATGGAGAGACTGTGTGGTATGGAATGCAGACTAATGGCATTATTATTAGGCCGAAGCAGAAGAATGAAGATATGAAGGACTGATAACTGAAGCGGTTTGTATTTGGAGGATTTTGTTGTGTGGTTGAAACGAATTCTGAATCATATTTAGATGATATACAAGTTTCAGTGGTCTATAAAGCAAAGGACAACTAGGCTCATTTATGCAAGAGCTTACGGCTCATGAGCCCGTCGGCCAGAATGATACATAGTTGACTAGAAACGTAGACTTGAAACTGAGCTGATAGCGGCATGAGTTGTAATCATGAGGAATACACGAGATTACATTGCCAACCTCCGCGAGACGCAATCTTTATATTCGGCCGTATCTCATCAAAGATCGCCATAGGTTTAGTACATAAATTCTGACATTCAGCGCTGCGGTGGCCGAGAGTGACATGACAAGTATGCTTCCTCAGCTGCCACAGTGGAACTTGGAGGCGGCGCATACAGCGGAGAGAACGATATTCGTCTTGGTGGCGTAGTTGTGTTATTAACAGACAACCATTATGCGCTTGTGCAAGCTCTTGGGGCCGTTTATCCAGGGTTTTGCCTAAGTTTATCAGTGATTTTGCAGTCCATCAGTGATGATTGGCGGGGAGTCGGAAAAGCGGCCCGTGACTCCGACAGCATAGCATAGCTCTCTAGCTCAACCCTTTTGAGTCCTATATAAACCCATCATTCCTCTATCCCTCTATCCTCACACACTCTCCCAAATGAACATCTTTCTAAACCCTTTGGTGCCTCTCAAGTCTACCTTATTCAAACCACAAAAATGTCTACTGCTCGAAACTACAACTGGCAGCAGGTCAGCCCTGGAGTATGGCAGCGCCACATCGACGAAATCGAACAATTCTACTCCACCATGGCTGTACTTTACGAAGGGAGTGGTCGAATGTTCTTCGGCATGACGGGCCACGTTTCGCTCTCCATCAAGAATACTAAAGGCCTGTCTCCAGAACATGCCGAGGCTGAGGTTGATAAAGCCTTGAGAAAAGCGTGGTTTGCTTTGAGACACGCTCATCCTACGCTTGCATCCGAGGTAACTCAAAATATCGAGGCGAATGAATGGATCAAGACCTATAAAGAAATCCAGGGAGAAGAGGATAAGAATGCGTGGCTTGAGAAGACGCTCGTCCACGTCTCTAACGGCCAAACTGGCAACGATTGGGCCAACTCTGACCCTCCTGCACCCAAGATGCCAACAATGTTTGTCTTGCACCTTCCTACCGGGAGTACCGATGATGGGTCACAAACTATCCATCGAGATCTCGTCTTTCGCTCGCCGCATGATACTATTGACGGAATTGGAACTCTTATCATGCTCAACAACTTCATCGCTCTCGCCGCAGAAGCTTATGACAAGGGTGACAGCTATGAACCCCCAGCTCTCAACGGCAGTGAGACTTCGAATCTGAGCCCACCCTATCGAGTAGCAGCTCAAATCCCTGGAGAGCTCTCCCAGGCTCAACTAGATAGGCTTGAACGAATGGCCGCTCAGAAAGCGTCTGTGGCTTCTGACCCCAGCGTCGAGGTCCTTTCACTCCCTTTCCGAAAAGGCGCTCTCCTTCCAGGTCGCCACCAGCGTTTGGCACTCACTTTCACCAAAGGAGAAACGCGAAAGCTGTTGGCTGCTTGCAAAGAAGCCAGTGCTACTCCGACGCATGCCTTTCATGCAGCAGCGGCCATTGTCGTGCGAGATCTTCAGGATAAACCGCAAGAGACCAAACGAGTCCGGTATATCAGTTATATCCTACGAAACGAACGCTCAAACTGCTGCGAGCCGTATAACACGACGCATCACCCGGCTTCTGTGTACCATTCTGTTTCTGGTCAAAGTCTTGTCGTCGACATGAATTTGCATCCAACCGAGACCGAGTTGGGCACACAGGCTCATAGAGAAGAATTTCTTTCAATCCTGGAAACTGTGAAAGATTTTTATAACACGGTTAAGCAGGATCAAGAGTTCCATATTCTTGCACCAGTCATGTGGTCACAGGGAACGCCTACACTACCTGCCAGTCGGCGCCCTCTAGCCGTTCCTCCACCAAAAGCCCATCCATCTGTATCCATCTCAAGTATGGGACGAACCGACACTATTGTAGCTCCTGATACAGGCTGTTTCAGCGCTAGAGATCCATGGGTAACTGGCGAGGAGCTCGGAAATGGGTTGGGCCTGTTTCTTGGGACATTCCAGGGGGAACTGTGCTTGAGTGCTGCATATAATGATGCTTGGCATACGGAATCAGATGTAAAGATGTATCTAGAGTGCTGTAAGGACGTCGTATTTCGTGGTCTTGGGATCTACTAGTTAGAGAGTCAGTGCTTGATCTTATCATCAAGCCCATGAATATAGGGAAGTGAACTTGAAGAATAGTAAAGATTCGGTAATCCAGTTGGCATAAAATATAAGGGATGAAGTTCCTTGGTACTTCATACCCAGTTTCATAAAACAGAAACTTGAACAACTATACTTAGGTATTACTAAAATAAAAGTATTTCTTGCTCTGTGCCTAGCGTTGCTTCGAATTGGGATAACTCCCTCTCAAAGTTAAACCCACCAACGCGATGGAATATCCCAGGCTGATGATGAGGTTGTTAAAGCACCAGGCCGTGGATAATTGTCACATCCAATATCACAAAACTGTAAATCGGAAGCAAGAAGAACAGCCCATCAACATCGTCCTTGGGTTCCAAGTATCGTCTCGACACCCCCTCATTATAGTTGTCCAGACTGATTCCATCCAAATAGGAGATCAATGGATAAGAGCTACTCTTTCCTTCATCAAACTGAACAAAAACACCATCCCATAACCCGCCCTCCACAGTGTAGCCCACTGTTTCGCGAGACAGCTTTTCAGGTCCTGAGAGGCGGCCGACTAGTGTCATTACACCGCCCTTGACGACCCCTGTAACCTGTGCCTTGTCGCTGAATACTAGCTGGCAATCTTTAACGCAGGCCCAAGGCTTGAGAGGTGAATCAAGATAATCGCATGAACCGGCTGGCCCTTCAAGCGAGGCCCAGCTCCATGATGGAGCCACATATTCGAGCGATCGTTTAGTATTTGATCCAATATTGTTCCAACAGAGCGCAGCCGGTAAGTGTTGTTTCCACAATCCTGCATAGTAGTCTGAAATCTGCAGATTGTGTGCCACAGCGAAAGATTGGGCGATTCCCGAGAAGGCAATCAGTCTGTCCGACTGTTTTGTAAGTTTAGTTTTCTTGTACCTCCATACAAGGGTGTTCCAAAGATCAAAGGTATCTTGCACAAGACTACCATCCCCATTACTGGCCTTCATCCATGCTACATGCCATTTCCAGGACATGTTTTCATATCCATCGTTCGGAAGGCTTTCACACGCCAGTTCCTGGCGGCAGTGCCACCATAGTTGACTTCGACCAAGAATTAGAGATCTTGGCGATAGGAACCACTCTTGAAAGACCCATGCACGGCTTCTTAGTGAAGAGTTTGCCAGTTCAGATTCGACAATGTCTGGGTCAATCAGACAATATCTCCGTTTTTCTATTCCATCCCATTCCGCATCCACCTGAATAGGCCTTATTATCTCTGTCTTTCTGTCCTGAAAGCATGTCTCTGTGCTTTGTGCCGCGCTTGCTGCGCATAGATTGAGATAAGAATTTTCGTACACCGATTTCATCATGACGGCCTCATGGTGCCAGTCCTGCTCATCGTCCTGAATTATGCAAAGCGAATCTATCCATATGAAGTCGACATTGATCCTCAGACAAATAGATACGGCTTCTCGGTAACTTTCAGGAAGGTCAGCTACTCGGATTTCAGCCTTGAACTCGTCAAGTCTGTCGGTTGTTAATTTGATCGTTTCGGTAGTACCCCAACAGTGGGAAAAAGCTACATAGGGCGCCGGCATCACAGAAGGAAGATCAGAAAAAACAACCAGCCTGACTTCTTCAGCGCTGATTATCTTGATGAGTCTCGTAGGCTGAAAATGGGCAGTCGCTGAATTAATCGGCGGACAGAGCTTATGAGTCGCCACGCAATTCTTGTACCATTTGTTGACTAACACACTCAACGTTGGACCAGTCGGATCAGCTGGTGGGACATCGTTAATCCCATCATTTTCATCTGCTCGAGTTAGCCCAAACAATCTTTCTGAAGAAATTGAATGCACACCTATTCCATCAACGGGTTCAAACTCATATCTTCCGTTACGATTTGATAGACATAGACGGATCGCATGATTGTAATTGTTGTATGATATCTCATATGAAAAGCCGTCATCTCGCTCAGCCGGTAAATGGGTCTGAAAGTTTGCGTTGTTTTTGATAGTTCGACAAATATAACAACCGAGATCTGCCGCTGCCATCAAGTCATATGAGCTCTGATGATGTTGTCCCCCACGTGAGGGATCCGGGTATGGTCCTTTGAACAATGCATCACACATGGAACACAAAGCCAATGTCTTGGGGTAATGTATTGGTTGGGACATTGTGGATAAGCAATTGCCGAATGAAAAAATAAATGAAAAAAAGAAACGATGGGGATCTTTCCTAAGGGCGTTTTTCCTTAAGTACCCCGCTTAGCCGGACTCCATTGCTTACACAATGTCTGTCGGTTTAGCGATCCTTGTATCGTATCCAGCCTAAAAAACTTGTGAGGCAACAAGACTAATTGGTAGATGGTCCTTGCCAGCCACACCTGTACTATAAATAAGTTGAAGAATGTATAGACTTCTTCCTTCAAAAGGCAAAAAAGATAGATTTTTGTACTCAGCATACTATATCTACCCATCTTCCGCTGCCTCCTCCGCTGCCGCAATAGCCCGTCGTTCCAACATGCCGATACGGCTCTGCACACTCTCACCAACGTGATCGGATGTTTCCTTGGCGATGTGATGAATATCGTCAATAGCCTTCAAACACCACTCGTCAAACCCCTCCCTCTCCTCTTTCCACTGCTTTGGATCTTCGATCTTTGACAGAAGTTCCATTCGATTAATGGCTTCCCTGATGCACGTGTCGGAGATCTTGACGTATGCCGAAGATATGTCCGCGATGACAGAGAAACGCCCTTGGATCTGTAATGCCGCCTCAAGTACTCGCTGCAAGATAAAGTCAGTCTCCATCCCAAAGTTCTTCTGCTGAACATACCTTTTTGCTTGCTTTCCCAAGGTTAAGGGACATTTCGTCTGGGTTGTCGCCGTTTCGAATATTTCGTCCAATGGTATTGAGAAAGGCATCGACTTTTTTCATTACATCTTCAGAGATGTTGTTTTCCAATCCAGAGAAAAACAATATGAGCGGCTCGAGCTGTTTTTTGAGTCTCCCCAGCTCGTAGGTGGATTCTCTGAGAATCTCGACGATGTCATTCTATTTGCATTAACATAATCTTATTCCACAATTGCCACGTTCAGGATGGAGAAATTGCATGGTCTTACCAGTTCTAGCTTCTGATCTCCAAGCCGTTTAAGGTCAGCGCTGGCTTTAGCAAAGCTGACTTTGGCGTCTGCTAATTTGTCTTCTTCTAGTGATAGTTCCTTGACGGCCTGATCGATTTCACTGAACAGAGTGGCTGCTCTAGTTCGTGCTTCATTGACATCATTTTCGGCTCGTCTTCTGTGGGCTTCGCGTCGGGCTCTCGCTTCTTCTATGATCTCTTGTTGTTTACGTTCGTGCTTGGACTGGTGAGCCTCTTGGTAGGCTTGATCTTCGTCTCTGTACTTTTTTGACCGGAAACCGAACAGTACGCTGCCAGCGTTGGCAAGATAGCCACGGTCTTGTTTCAGTTAGACTCTGAACTACAAGACAAGATGAGGGTTTCGGGGCAAGCTTACCATACTTGGGAGCGTTTGTCATAGGCCCAGCCAGCCTCTGGGCGGCGTCGAGCTCCACGTAGTACGAGGGCTCCTCGATAGGAGGAAGAGAGAGCACAGCATCGAGTTCGTCTTGGGCCCTATCTACTCTCTCTCTTGCAGAGCCCAACTGCTTTTTCATCTCTCTAATCTTGTTTTCAGCCGAGGTCCTCTTTTCACTGTGCTTAGTAACGTCGGCAGATGCCAGGCTTTCCTCTTCGCTGACCCGCTGTGCCATGATGATCTTCTCGCCTAATCGTTTCAATTAATATCATCGGTCAAAAGTAGAACAAAGTGAGCAGTTCAGCTTACCTCTGAGGTCTAGGGCTGTATGTGACAAATGGATGATAACATGCTGCCAGTACTCAAACTTCTTTTTGACACTCTCGCATTCTTCGCGGCAATCAGTCGCTATCCTTTTGACCTCGTCTAACTCCGGCTTGAGGTTCATTTTGGCATCCTCAGGGTCCTCAAGGAGTTCGACGATGTAGCTCACGCTCCCACCGCCATCCATCATGCTCCGGGCAACGGCGTTGATCTTATTCATCTTTTGCTGGGCATCTAGGAATGCCAGGCGACCAACGTCGCTGCAGTGCTGGAGGTTCGTGTGGAAGTATCTTGAGCTAATCCATTAGGTTAGCAACGTGCAAGCCTTTGACGAATCAGGGTTGACTAACGGAAGTTCTCCAAGCTTTTCACCCTTTTCTGATTTGACAACCAAATCGGAGACGGTTATACCAGCGGCTTTCTTGTCTGCGGCAGTTTTCAGAAGAAAAGCCATGACAGAAATGGCCGTCGGAGCCGCTGCCAGAGGAGCAGCCCAGGAGCTACTGGCGAGTGCATTGTCTTCGGTGACTTGTTTCCAAGCTGTCTTACAAGCACGCTGAACTTGTTTGGCATACATTGCGCGAGGGTCGTGAGGCCAAGCCTGGGAGCCATCAGCAGCGGAGCCGTTGCCGTTGTCTCTGTGATGACCAGAGTCACCTGCCGAGGAGGGTTCGTAGGCGGGAGGATATCCATCAATAGAGGCATCATAAAGGTTGGGGTTCTTGGAAGCAGAAGACATGTTGGTTTAGTTTCTCAAACGAGTCTATGTTGATCAATTGGGTGGTTGAAATCTGACAAGGAAAATTGACCCGCGTCATAAAAGAACATCGAGCGGTGCGGTAGATATCATTATACCCTTGCCAATTTGCCGATTCAGCCATGGCAGGGTTGGAAAGCCACAAAGATCAGCCCCGAGCCATCGCTTCCAGCTATCACTCCCATGATTCATATTGGGACTGGTCACTGGACGAAATGATTACATGAATATGGGCTTCGCCACCACTATAGTGGCATCTAGACGTATTTGTCTCAGCCTCAGGCTCAGATTTCATACACGTGGCACCCTGTTGAGTCTCTTGATATACACTTTTAAGTATCGGGACTCTGTCGTTGTCAATGGTTTGGGGGAGCTGAATGTGATATTGAAAGTGGCGGACACTCAAAGTGGTTAAGATCGGCAATGGAGGTTTTCTTGTCGAATCAGATCTTGGCTCTCCACCCATTCCTACGGTCTGATCGAAAAACTCTATTATTAAGATGAGACCATATTGGGTCCAGAACCAGCCATATCTTTCAGCTCTACTGCAGGGTCGAGGAACTCCTGGGAGCCTTATCAGGCTGACTGTCAAATGGAACCCATTTCCCTAACGTGCTACTAAGAAACACTTATCTACCAGTATCTCTAAACAGTCAAATCTTTGACAATTATCTTGGTCCTTTGTATTTGCAGGCATTCGTTCTAAGAGAAACCACCGCCATGGATAATCTTACCAGAAAGGTGGGCTCAATCGAGTCATCACTGCAGCAATCCTCCAAAGAGCTTGATACGCACGAAGTAACTGGCCGGGCTGAGATCAGCAAAGAAATCATTGGTATGCGCGATGCCCTGCTTCAAGGTAACCAGCGCATCGAGCATGTGACGGACGAGGTGAAATCCTGTTTGCGGTCGATAGAGAACCGCCCTGCAACAGAAGTTGATCTCAAGCCTCAGATTGCCTGGCTCAGCACCAACATCGCCACTATACTGACAGATTTCCAAACTGCCGAGAATAAAGCCCAGAATGCAATGACGAAAACAATGTCGTATGCAAACAAGGTCAACGACGTCTCACAAGACATTGCCGTCCAGAGACGTGAGCTTGGTATCGCGCAAGAGGAGAGTCAACAACTTGCTAGCCGAGCTGAAGAGCAGTTGCACAACAGCGAGCGGCTTGTTGGTGAAGCCGAAGAAGGCGTACGGCAGAAGACCCTCGAAATTGCAAACAAAACTCGAGAGGCTGCCGACCTTCGGGCAAGGCTGCCAGGTTTGGAAAGATCCTTGAAGGAGACACGACAGAATCTTTTGAATGCCAAAGAGCAGGCAAAAAAGTCTAAGACCAAGTCCATATTAGGTTTTGTGAGTCTCCAAACAGTTGAGTCGCATTGTTTGGGCATGGCTAACAGCATAAGGCAACCGCGGTGGTCGGTATCGGCTTGGCGCCAGTCACAGGAGGGTTGTCGTTGCTGGCCACTGGCGCTGGGGCCGGCTATGGAGCGTAAGATATCCTCTCTATCAAAGTGATTGCATTGGGTTGTGTGGCATGGCTAACGTGACAAAGTGGTATGGCAATTAACTACAGTGACCTAAAGGACCTAATCTCGTCAACCGAGTCGGAGATATCGTCCCTCAACACTCGCATCCGGAATGCCGAAAATCTCGTAAAGTCCTTAACCATGGAGAAGTCACGGCTTCAAAGTCTTATTTCCGATCTACGGGCAAGTATTCGTAGACAGGAAACAGCTCAAATCAGCCACCGCAGCCAGATCAGCAAGGTGAACAGCGTGCAAAGCGATATAACATCACTCAATTCCCACGCCAACACCACCAGCTCTTCCGTAAGAGCACTCGCAAATGAGCTGCTCCAGCTCAAGCAAGCTCTGAACGAGTGCGCGACGGCGTTGAACCACGAGAGTACTGAACTCCACGTCGAGAAATCTTCAGTTGACATGTTCCTGTTTCGGAGCATGCGGCATAAGAGAGAATTGGCACGTGAGAAAGCGGCAATGCTTCAGGCCTCCGATGCTTTGGCACGGGTGAGCGGCAAGATTCCCGCCCTGTTGCCTGGATCTGAATCTCAGATGAAGTTTCTGGACCTCAAGTCAGCACCCAGGAGTATTACTGTTCCTATCGAGAGTCAGACATTTATTCCACACATTGGGGCCAGAACTTAATTGCTAAGGGAGTGATTATCGAAAGGAATTGACATGAAATAAATACTGATATGAAGACGGTAAGAAGGAATCTCTCATATTCAATTACCATCTAATTCTCATTTTACAAGGACGCAATACCTCAAGTTAGGTCGGCTTGAGCCGATCTTGGTCTGGTTTAATCGTATCGGACCGATATCTACTATATTGGAAATGTTGATCGTATATATATGCTAGGGCTGGGAATGGCATTACACAAATGCGTCAGCCTACTGCTACCAATGAAAGTATGATCGGATCTGTGTCGGAGCGGAGAAATATAGTGACGGTCAAAAATGGTCCTGCTGAGGCTTATTGGTCACCACTCACTCCCCAATGAAGCGCACCTCGGCTTTCAAAAGTTTTCCCACTCCAATCAGCACATCTATAGCCATGGATGTTTCCCAATATTCAGCAGGCCCGGGGGCTTACGATAACCTCTCAGCCTACCAGATTACCGTGCTCTTCAATAAACATGGACTCACAAAGAGTGATGCCGATCAATTTGCAGCCAAGCTTCTGGGTAAACCTGTCTCTCCTACACCGGTTCAAGGCGGGTCTAGCTATACGGTGTTCAGCGACAGCTCAAACCAAGTGGTTCAGTTTCGGGATTTGCAGCTACCAGAACAACTTCTTGATCTTGCAGGACAGCTATATGGAGACTTTGTTCCTGCATGCAGGTTCGAGGGCATGTTTGGTTCCGTGTATGTGTACGTGGTAAGTCTCGTACCAGGCCCAGCGTTCTGTCGAGTCAGAAAAGAGTTCTTTTCTCCAGGTCGTTCAATGGAACAACGCCTGGAACAGACTGTGTAAGACTTGGCAAGGTTTGTGCCCAACGTCCCATCGTTCTGTTGGTTGTTCATCTGACAAACGGTTTGTCCAGATTCTTCGCTTCAGCGTGGATCAATAAGAGGGCTCATACATCGAAGCCACCTACTGATTTACTAAGCGAGTATTCCAAGGTCTTGGACGATATCTCTCCAGAGTTGCCCCCTTCGCTACAAGAAAAGCTAGATGAGGTTCGGCGGGGCCTACCAAGGCTTTTTCAAGAAGGCTATCCGATTGTTCTTCAACATGATGACCTCTTGGTATGAATAATAACATTTCTTTGAATTTGAACACTGGTTTTTGTGAAATTTTGCCACTGATCGGAATCAATACTCAGGAGAACAATTTCCATATAGACGAGAATACGGGTCGCATCACAGGTCAGCAGATATTATATACCTAACTCTGACTGAGCCAATTCCTCTGACTTTTCCCAGGCGTAGTGGATTGGGCCAATGCGAAGATTGCCCCATTTGGAGTATCTCTTGCCAGCATGGAAGTCGTCCTTGGGATCCAGACCAGAGCCGCTTGGCACTTTCATCACAACCATCAAGCTCTACGAAAGCTCTTTTGGGACGCTTTTTATGATGTGACTGGCAACATCTCAGACGACGATCGGCATTCTATGGACATCGCAAGGCTATTTGGACTTTTCTGGACCCATGGGTATGAGGAGAAAGAATACGCGATCTCATACCTTTCAACTCTATGTCAGGTTGACACTGACTCTTAGTCCAAAATGTTTTGAGTGTACACGCCTGTCGGTTAATATTCTGTTATCATATTAGATCAAGATTGGAATGTCAGATATGCTATTTATAGCTACCCAGTTGTTCACCCGCGTTAAGATAGCGCCAGCCCCCCTGCGAGCTGCGCTTAGATAATGACTTGATAACGGAACGTTGGCGACCAACTTCACATGTCTACCCTATCATCTCGTTTTTATGGAAGGACATAATAAAGGACTTTTCATGATATATTATCATCTTCACTCAATTTGAAACTTCTTCTTCAATTCATGCCGCCTGATGGCGTTTTCACGCCATGAAGGGGCTCACTCACTCGTACATGGACCGGAGATATCACGTAAACGACTTTTGAATGGTGAACTAATGTGAAGCTGACAGTTACGCTTTGGGACAGGCAAAAGACCCTTGATAGGTTCTGCGCCGTATCCAACATTGAAATAAAAAGGATCCTAACACTCGTAAATCTATCGATTCACCAATAGCTCTCTGGAACTTCTGTGGCAACTCCTTCATCACAAGATCAATAATCCAGAACCGCATTCCAAAATCAGCATAGCAAACATCCGTTCAAAACCGTTTCAAAACCCGCCTCAACCCGCGAAGGATCACCCTACGGTAACCAACAAGATCGCCTCACATATTGCCATACACGATTGTGGGGGCGGCGATATTTCCGGGGAAGCGGTGATGGTGTGCCCCGAAGTGGAAGCTCCCTAGCTCAGGAACCTTTGACAGGCTGGGGTAATCAGCACCCCGGCAGGAAACCGCATTAAGACATATTTCCTGGCCGTTGGGTCGAAGCTGAATGTTCTTGATTGATAGGGGCCAATTGTCGTGAATGAGTTATCTGGGAGATGTCCTATTTGTTGAATCGATTTGGTGGGTGGTGCTGCATTAGCATGTGAAGTGGCACATTGTTCGATACAATCTCGACATACAATCAAGAATATGCAAGTTGGAGAACTTTTTGGAGGTACAATTGATGATTCTTGATACGGCTGCCAAGATATTGGGGTTGCCTGGCTACTTTGAGTGCCAAGTGGCGAGCTTGCATTTGACATCTCTTTGGCTTCCAGCCTTGGGTTGCACTGCACCTTTTGAATCAAACCTGACAGAGGCGATTGCATCATGACAAGTCTCGGCGATCTTAAAACCCCATCGTGTCTTGGTTTTTCGCATCTCGTGAAATGTTTGTTGATGCAACGCGAAACGATGCTCCTCAAGATCAAAAGCAAAATTGAAGTCAATGGATATGACTAAGATCTCACTAATTAATCGGAACCGAGCCCGTAATCTGCTCCCGCTCTGACAAGGCGTTTAAAAATACCAGGATTAAGATCCATATATCCGCCTCGAACACGAAAATAGATGTTCGCGTGGCAAACGATTGATAACAGAAATGCCAACACCGAGATCGTTGAAATCGAATTGTGCATGTCGCCTCATTCTTGGCCATCGCTACCAAGACCGATATACCCGGCATGGCGACGATCTCTACAGTTCTTAGTGCCCCTAATCTTTCCAGAATTTTTCTGCACACCTTCAAAGACAATCGAGAACATGATCGACAATGGCAAGGCCGATGGTTACTAGGATAACGAGGCTGCATGCGATAAAAATGTTACAATTCAGTGGTGTAGGGTAGTTGACCCTCTAAAATGGGGAGCTGAGATAGCATCGAGATATGGTCTGTTGGTTACGCAGTGGAGAATGGTACGGTGACTATGGAGTGTAGAATTGGGTATAGCGGTGATGTCAAGCTTGACAAAAGTGCACTTTGTAGCTGACCAGGTGATTCGTGCAGCGAAGCATGGAACCTAGATAGGCAAGGTAGTATGCTGCAGTGGTCCCTTTGCCTTGGCAATCTTGACCTCGGCATTCGACAGCGGAATGTTTGGTGAGGCCTGGTCAGTGCATAGAAATGAGGGGAGGCAAAGAGCATTCAAGTACGAAGTACCATGGAGTAATTCAGTACCATATAATTAATAATTGATAATAAATATTAAAAAAAAAAGTAATTTATTTAAAGAATGTCTTTTTTTGTGTTAATATCCATGACGATATTTTTCGCGTAGTCAGAATAATGAGGTCAGATCTTTATTTAGGCCTATCTCTCCTAACAGCGCGGAATGGACCTCAAATGGCCCCATTAATTGTTGGAGATACAGCGTCCTCCCTACAAAAAGGCCCTTCTCCAACCCTAACAAAGGTCCCGCAAGTAGCGCCAAGCACGACAAAGGTTCCCCGAGCGATTGACCTGTAGCGTCGCGCCTGTGGCCAGGGCACGCGGAGTCGCTTACCGTTTGGGTTTAGTGTCGTTGATAGCTGTTTGAGGAAAACGCTGTTGGGTAAGGTAATTGTCATTGTTCATCTGGAACAATCAGTCAGTATCGCTGCGCTATCGGATAGGTCAGGAGATGTTGGGTTTTTCGGATAAATACGACTGCCAAGTGAAGGGAAAGTTGGCTGATGGATGAGTCTAGAATGAGGTGATGAGGTGATGAGGTGATGAGTAGATTTAATTGATGCTTCCACCATTCACAAACACACACTCTATTCGTGATAACCATAACCATAACTCAAAGCATAAGTTAATCCATGCCTGGGCTGGCTGGCTCTTAACATGTGGCGTATCACCCGTTCCCCTTCGGTGCCACCCGCTCACTCTATCTGGGGGTGGAGCCATGCTCTCTCTCTCTCTCTCTCTACCAGGATCCGTGATGCACAAAAGTTCAAGCACCCGATAAATGTCCCTCCCATTTCGGCAGCTCCAAAGCCCTCGTCCCCTCCCATTCGCCAACCACCTACAGATAAGGTCCGTCAATCTTGTATCTTGTGGATCCAATAACGAGCCTCTATTTGGCAATGCAATTCCGTCTTGTTGGTAAACCCCAAAAACCCGCTTTCTCTTCTGGGACGACTTTACAAAAAGTCCAGGATCGTTTGTTGATCGCGTCCGACGTCGCATGCGCGGAATTATCCATTTGCAGGAGCGACTTTCTCGATTGGGTCGTTTCAAAAGTGCCACTCTATATGTCTGCGACATGTACAACAGACCAACGCCACCACCGGGGGGAGCAGAGATAAATAGATGGTCATTCCCCTACCTTTGAGTTTACTGTAACAGTCCAGCTCTGTACTCAAACCTTCGGTATCGACTGCCCATCATGGTCGCCGAAACCGTCGTCCCGGACCGCGTCCCTGCGGATACCCTCCAGCCTGGCTACGATGAGAAGGAGCCTCATCTCGACATGGACCTCAAGTCTGAGGCTGACAGCGAGAATGATGAGATCACTGATCTCTTCTCCAGCTTCCCTCCCGCCAAGGGTGTCGAGGAGGAGCCTAACCCTCTGACTACTCGTGCTGTCGTTGTCGGTATCATTCTCGGCTCTCTCGTCAACGCCTCCAACGTCTATCTCGGTATGCATTTCTCACCAGCCCTGCTCTCGATCTTCATTACTAACACATCACACAGGTCTCAAGACTGGCTTCACTTTCCCCGCTACCATGTTCGGCGCCATCTTCGGATACGGCTTCATCCTCATGCTCACCAAGTCTCTCCCCCACGTGCCCATCCTTGGAGGCAAGTTCGGTCCCCAAGAGAACTCCATCATCCAAGCTGCCGCCACCGGCGCCGGTGGAATGTCCGGAGTCTTCGTCGCCGGTCTCCCCGCCATGTACCGTCTCGATCTGCTGTCCGACGACCCCAAGAAGGATTTTGGTCGCATTCTCACCATCACCTTCGTGTGCGCCTTCTTCGGTCTCTTCGCTGCCGTTCCTCTCCGACGATTCTTCATCATCAACGTCGCTCGCGAGCTTAACCTCGTCTTCCCTACTCCTACTGCAACTGCTATGACCATTCGATCCATGCACGCTGTTGGTTCTGGTGCTGCTGATGCTGTGCGAAAGATCAAGGCTCTTGGTATTGCTTTCATCATTGCTCTTCTCATCATCTGCGTTGGACAGTACGCCGATGGTATCCTCCACAACTGGCACATCTTCACCTGGTTCTACGTCTGGTCTGGCTACACTGCCAAGGGCCTTCTCGAGCCTGAGAACTGGGGCTGGTACATTCAGCTCACTCCCGCTTTCTTCGGTTCCGGTATCCTTGTCGGTCTCAACGCTGCTGTCTCTTGGTGGGGTGGCACTGTTGTCGCTTGGGGTCTCATCGGTCCTCTCCTTGTCCACTATGGCGAGTGCATTGGTGTCGAGATTGGTGAGGGCAAGTGGGAGGGCATCACTCGTTTCGGCGTCATGACTGGTGTCGACAAGCCCGGCTACGTTCCCTCTCCCCGATACTGGATGCTCTGGCCTGGTGTCATGGTTCTCATGGTCTACTCTCTGATCGAGTTCTTCCTCCACGGAAAAGTCGTCTGGGACGGTTTCAAGTTCGCCGTTCGCGAGTCTGCTCGCTCCATCAACAACAAGCTCCAGGCTCGTGGCCACAGCAACTCTTGGTTCGCTGCCCAGGCTGCTAAGGCTGATGCCGACGGTGGTGTTGAAGACTTTGCTTCCGCCAAGGACCAGGTCCCCACCTGGGTCTGGGTCGCTGGAACTGTTGCTGCCCTTATCATGGCCATGATTGTCACCGAGGTCCAGTTTCATATGAACGCTGGTCTTGCCCTCCTTGCCTGTATCCTCGGTGTTATCTTTGCTTTCATGTCCATCTATGGCGGCGCTGTCACCGACTGTGCTCCCCTCACTGCTTCCGCCAAGGCCTCTCAGCTCGTCTACGGTGGTATCACCAAGGGCCACTTCTCCATTCATGACGCCCAGCGAATCAACCTTATCGCCGGTAACATTGCCTCCGGTACTGCCGATGTTTCCAACTCTCTGGTCAGCGACTTCCGAGTTGGTTTCCTCCTCAAGACTCCTCCCAAGCTGCAGTTCTACGCCCAGGCCATGGGTACTGTTGTCTCTGTCTTCCTCGCCCCTGGTATCTTTGTTCTCTTCATGTCCGCTTATCCCTGCGTCTACCGACCCAGCGATAATCCTGCTGATATCTGCCCCTTCCAAGCTCCCTCCGTCGCTGCTTGGGAGGCTGTTGCTACTGCTGTGACCATGCCCAGCATCCCCATCCCCAAGTCTTCTGCCTACTTCTCCATTGCCATGGGTATCCTCTGCGCTGTTCAGGCCTTTGTCAAGCACTTCTGGCTCGTCGGATCCCGTGAGAAGTACCGTGACTGGCTCCCCAACTGGATGTCCGTCGGTGTCGCCTGGGTTCTCGGCCCCGACTCCGGATATGCCAATGCCATCCTCTGTAAGTCATTTTACAACCATTTTACAAGCTTTTAACTAACGAATAACGCAGTTGGCTCTATTACTGCATGGTGGTGGCGCAAATGGTTCAACAACCACTTTACCATGTATGCCTTCGCTATCGCCGCTGGATTGATCGCCGGTGAAGGATTTGGTGGAGTCATCAACGCAGCACTCGAGCTTGGAAAGGTTAGCGGCTCTTTCAAGGGATCTATGATTGCCCAGCCAGGCGCTGAGTGGTAAATACTTATGTCTATTAATGCGTAATGAGAGCATTGGGGAGGATGACAGAAATTGGTTTGCTGTCAATGATAGTTATATAACAGTCTTCGATATCGAATATACCCACTAGAAGATTGCTTCAACTTACGTTCTGCTATTGTTAACCAAAGTTGTGTAATGTAATACCTAATGATAGTTCTACATATCTCTGCAGCCAGCGCTTGGTAATTTGCACTATCATGCGATGATCAGACCGATGAGCGACAGGTCTGTCACTTGCATATGCTGGAGCAAGCAGCCAGGAACACCGTTTCTATGCCCACCAAAACTGAGCGATGGAACAGGCTCTTGTCCTGATGAGTCCAGAGTTGATGAAGAACCGATTCTGTTATGATCTTCAATGCTTGAGCCTTTCTTCTGATTGAAAAGCTTCTTTGCCTGTGCCCTTCTCATTGCCTCAACCTTCTCAGCAAGGTCGGTAGTGTCGTCAAAGCCAACCTTTTCAAGTATAATTGTCGAGGGAAGTTGATCAATGCCTGGATAACAAGTTGTTCCAAGAAGCAACTGTGGAGTTCTCATCGTGCGACGAATATGCAGGGCCTTATAGATCGGCAGGTGGGTTGCAAAATAATAGACACACTAAGAAGACTATAGGCTAATGTCTGTTAAGGAATACCTAATCTTTAGGTAAACTTAGGTAAACTTAGGTAAACTTAGGTAAGGTTCAGGTAGTCCTTAGGTAGTCCGTAGACTAGGTTATGCCTAACAGGCCGGTTATTTTCCAACCCACAACAAACTGACCAGCGCTAGTACCCCACTCGAATGCAGCCCCAGCAGCCCCAGCAGCCCCAGCAGCCCGGAAGATGCGAGGGTTGACCATCCATAAACGGCAATTGTCGCCTGCCTCGTACACCTCCTTGAGTTTATTGAAGCTTGGAAATTCAGTGAAGATCCCAACAGTCTTTTTCCCCTCAAAGGAGTTCTCTGGTGAATAAGGATCGTAGTTCTCATTGTACAACCCTGGCACCTAGCCGAAGGATTTCATGTCCACCTCAAGATCGATATTATAAGCACCCCACATGAGCGACAGAGGGGAGATCAAGTCTTTCAACGAGCTCAAGACAGGCGTGCCAGTGACCCAGAGTAGCTTGACCCATTTGAGCAGACGCAACATGTGGTTGTAAACGCCTTGCAGCATCTTTGCGATATGGGCCTCGTCTGCCACAATGAACTGGAAAGTGACAATCGAAAAGACATCGGATTTGGTGAGGTATTCGATCAGGTTTCCATCTGGAATCTCGGCTGCCTGGGTGCCATTTTCCTCGATGAACTCAATATCGTCCATGTTGATCTCGTCAATATTGTAGTTCCTGATTGCCATTTCTTTTGGCTCCTCATCTTCTGGTGTAGTGTTTTGGTCGGAATGACTTTCTGCTAGAGCCTTTCTCTTCTTGACAGCGGGTGGTTCCTTGCCATTGCGATAAACAAATCGTCTCTCTTGCTTTAGCACGGCATGGCTGGACCAGGTGGGGGATGTTGAGATAATCACGTAAGATATGATAGATTCATGATTCCAAGCCGTAATATTTGAATATACCTCCTAGATCATCTCCTCCTCCACTAACTCCACATCACTCTCACAACAAACTCAGCACTAAGCTGACTTTGCTCCTTCTTTCTGGCGTTTAAAGCACGGCGTGTTGTTTTGCATCGCTTATCAACCTCAGGGGCCACCTTCACTTCCTCGCCAACACCCACAACTGCAGCGACAAGAAGCTCGAAAAAGGTGTCCCAAAGCTCGTCTGGCGTGTTGCTAAGGTATTGCTCAATTTCGTCGGGCGTGTCGAAAGATTCCATGAGTTTGCGGCAAGCCTCTACCAACAAGGGGAGGCTTTCTTTCCACCAAGACTTGTCAGTTGGCCGGTTCAGGACCAACTTAGCAACGATCGAAAAGACATGTCCTAGTCGAACCATGTCGTTGGAGTGATACTCCATGTCGTTCCCCTGTGTATCACGCTCGACAACCCAGGCATACCGGTTGAAGGGTTGGTGCCAAGATGTCTTGATCAGCTCGAATATGCAGATCTCTCGAAGTTCATCTCTGATCCAGTCAGGCAACATAACCTCGGCGGATAGTTGGTTGGCCCATTTGGTGCAGCAAATGCGCTCGATGTTGTCACAATAGGAGTTTTTCACCTTGATCAAGTGAAACATGACAGCCTTCCGTTGCTTGATTCGAATTAGGTGGCCAATAATTTGCAGCATACCCTTTGCGTTCCAGAGAGTGTTAACGAACAAACCCTTGAAACAGCGCGTATGCATATTGACACCAGTTCACATGGTGGTTTTTGCCACTGCAGTAAACAAATCCTCTCTCTTGCTTCAGCACAGCACAGCTGGACCAGGTGGGGGCACGTTGAGATTATCAAGTACAGGCCATTCTAATGAGTTCTTGGTTGTTGAGCACCTTTGCACCCTTTTCAGCAAACTCATGTTTAGTTCCATAGAAGACAAGAAGCTTCAGGTTCGTGAAGTTGTCGTTTCCTTCCTTCCATGTTTGGCAGATACAGCTGACAGGGTTAAGAACGAGGCTAGGGTAGAATTTGAAATCAGATTCATCCCGAGTTACTAGGTCTTCGTCATAGCGCTCCTTTAACTTGCTGTGGTTGAGAAAAATCGCGCTGAAATAGGTCTTCGTCTTGCCCGTACCCACGTCGTTGGAAAAAGATATATATCGCACAGCGCATCCAACCCCTCAGGCTAGTCTAGCTAAAGGAAAGACATCACATGCTCCAAGGCGTACAGCTGGCGACTCAGTGTTTCCAACTCAGCAGCTTTCTCGGGATGCGCTCGAAGATAGTCAGTTACAATGTCCGACTCTTGTAGACCACGGATGAAATCATTGATCTCCTGACCAGGGATAAACGACTCCACGTGAGTGACTGTCCTTTGAAGACGCGCCAGTGTGGCATCAAAGTCTGGCTGCATATGCAATGTCTTCAAGAGGGTTATCAATGATTTGAAGTTCTCCTTCGACAAAGGTGCCATGTCTTGCAGGTTCTGTTCTGCCAGCTTCTTGCGAGTAGCTAGATTGGGTCTTGGGCCCTGGCTACGCTCAATCACAGGGGTAATGGCGTCGACAACAGACAATCCGGCGACAGGTGGTAGTGCGTCTGGATCAGGAGGAACTTCATCATCGCTGGCGTTGGCCAACTCCTTGTTCTCTGCACGTAGTTTAGAACGGTAGAGGCGAATCTTTATTGAACGTTGCTGTCGGGCTTTCAGGTGGGACTTCGAGAATTCCGCTTGTCCATTGCGTGACTTGTCAACCACCGTCTCACCAGTATCCGGTAGATTCACATGTTCGATAGCATCAAGATTAGCATACCCTAAGAACTCGGGTAGCTCCGTAACTGTTCCTCGGCCAATCCATGCTGAGCGTTTCGTTCGGCGCCCGACAAAATCGTAGAACATCAGGAGGGCGCGATGCAGGTCTTACACCGAGAAGAGCCCTGCAACCTGTGTACCAGTACCACCACCGATGTGCTCTAGGGTGGGAAACCTATGGGGGTATTGTGAGGTGTCGCGAGAATAGGGTCGGTCCCGTTGCCAGTCCATGGAGCCGAATAGAAGAAGCTGTACTGCATGCACAAGAACAAATGCCTTGGTCGAAATTTGCAGCGGGTTGTCAATAGCACCTGTCAAAACGTGCTTGTTCAAAACCGGGATCAAGGTAGGTTTCGGACAGCGTTTGGCCACTTGATCGACAAACTGCCTGATTTTCTTGTCCTCGGCATAAGCTTTCAAGATGTCAATCGGGCTTGGCTTAACCAACTTCATCTGCTTGAGATCATCTGTACGGGCTCTGAAATCTTCATATACTGGCTGAATGAGGTTTTGGAACTCAAGTTCGTCCCCTTCAGCTTCGTCGTTGGTCTTTTAAACTATTAAAACTGCAAACAGCTAACCCAGTATCGGTCTGCTTGTCATCGCGTCTTCCTCCGTTCAACTCACTCTCATAACGCATTAACTAGATAATTGTTAAGTATTTACCACTCAGCACCAGGAAGGGCGATCTTGGATCCCTTAAAAAAAACCGCTGACCTTGCCGAGCTTGATAGTGGCATTGATGAGTCCACTAAATCCTCCTCCGGTAATTAGCCCGGCCAAAATTAAGATATGAAGTATTAGAGTGGCAGGTAATGATAAAAGCTTAACGTGCATTATTGACCCAAAAGTCAATATGGTTAAATAATTGAGTGTTTGAGAGGGTACGGATACAGTCTTCGAGCCTGAGAGGTGTATAGGCGTGCTTCTCACTATTGTAAAATATGTGACATATATTGTGTGGGATTGCTATGCATGAGCTCGTCTCGTAATTTTTAGCTTCCATCCATGTCGGCATGAAGAACGCCTAGCATGAGGCATTTGGAAGTCCCAGTGTTTTCGGAAGAATTGAAGATTCACATTGCCGTTTCTGGGTCTCGGAAGTGACAGTTACTACTGGTATAGAGCACGAGTGTGGTACGCTCGATACACACTGCAACCGCCACCTTGATAATATACAAGTAAACTTAATCCTAGATCCAGAGCCTAATATCTTCAATCATTCCGTGAGCTGTAAAATTGAGTTTCCTGCATTTTCGGTTTCCTCTTTAACCCAAATCACCTTGACGGATCTTATCTTGTACCAACGTGACAGATCGGGACATGGCCCAGATAGATAAGTTAAACATAGAAATTGGAATAGATTACTTAAGGTCTTAGGTACCAAATTACACGAACTATGACCTCAACTTTTTTCTGTATGACTTGACATAGGTTAACTTGGTATTTCACAACTTCCAACTTTTATTTTTGGTGGAACCTGTCAATGCTTATTAGTAAATATGGGTCTTTTCTACCGGGATAACACAGACTAACTTAATTAGGATTAATATGCTAAGTTTAAAGCTGAGTGTCACCTTCAACTTCAACAATAACTTAAACTTAAACATTCATCAATAGAAACTCAAATTTTGAATAAATTTGCCAATTTTGAATATTGTGTGTGCGTTCGCCAGGCCACTGTCATGTACTGCCAGGTCCCATCGCATGATTATCTCTGACTATGTAAACTCCTTGCCCCCAACTCAATCCTTGTTTCTTCTTTCCTCATCATCATCAGTCCTTTGCTTGAGCTGCTGTTGTCTCATTTCTCTCGAATTTGAAGCAGTCGTGCTTGGAATTATCGAGATCGGCCACTTGAACCCACTCAACCCGCTCAACCCGCTCAACGGGCCGCTCCGGCAGTACAGCCACCGCTCTCCACTTGCCCAAAGTAACAAGATTTGCCATTCCAAGCAGCCGTGTTTGGAATTACGTTGCTTGGGCAATTCGAGCGCTCGTGCTTGGAATCATTAATTTCTCTTTACGCATTCTTGTTTGCTATTTCACCGAACAGCATTACTAAAACCTTTCGACTTCTCAGACTTGACCTTTCTCTAGGTATGAGGCATCATTCGGAGCATAACTTCTTGAACTAGCTGGTTCTAGTATTTCCAGCACCCCTACTTGGAATTATCAAGCCTGTTCCTCGAAATGCCCAGAGGTAAAGACCGGGGAATGGGAGGCAGCAGCTAGCCCTTAACGCCCTGCAAATCGGCCAGCAGAACGGCCAGCAAAACCCCAACCAACCGAGGTCAGACCGCAGGGCAAACCCAGGAGATCGCCAGACTATCGAAGGATCCCCAGGGTTGGCAAAGTCTCATGCGCATCTTTTATGTAGACAGAGAACACGACGTCCTCAGATTTCCAAACTGGATCGATAACCATAGCGCCTATGCCTATACCTTGCATGCCGGGCCGAAGGAGACATGTTATCAAGCTGAACTGTCCGCGGAAGACCATCTTAACAGTCACGCCTTACCCGATGTCGTCTTAATCAGGAGCGCTTTGCTGTTGTTGTTAGGAACGTTCCCTACTAGTTCAACACTGCGCTTTCAATGAAAACCTTGAATTCGCTTCTTACGTCGATATTATTAGTAAGCTGGATTATTTAAGTAGTCATGCTTAGAATTATGCTAATGCTTCTAGTTCCGGATATTATTAGTCAGGCTACTAATGTAGCTTCTGATTTCTAACAATAATTTACTTGGTATACTAAAGAAGAGTCTTATAGTCTATATAGCTATTAAACAGCTTGGCAATATAATGCTCACTTGATCATATTTAAGACTCTTGAATGACTTGCTGCTAGAATACTTGATAAATGATTTATTTGAATTGTACTTTGTCAAAATAACTTGCCATGTCGGGTATCAAGGAAGTCCGTGTTTGGCGTATCTTGTGGAATGGAACCGCGCCAGGAAATAATGTGAACATTGCAGAAGGGGATGAGATTTAAATTTATTAGTGTTTCCAAGATCAGCGCTGCGGCCATTGGGACTTTACCCAAGACGTGTTTGGGCGTCGTCGAAATACTGCTCCGTCCGAGCTGAAGACTTCAAAACTCTACATGAAGTTACCATGGCCTCGATTTGAACCCGCCGAAAGCCTCACCAATCAGAATGAGATCCTTCCAAACACCTTGAAGATGAGTGTCGTATCGCAGTCTGAGAACGGCCTGGCTGATCAAATCTGGGTCATAAAAGGAACTCAACAAACTCAGAAGATCATGGTTGAAGGCTGCTCCTGTCGACTAGATATCATCAAGCCTCATGGCCGTGGTGATGTTGGTGTCCATTTGCTGCGAAGGGCCAGCCAAAAGGGTGCTTTTCCCGATGTTATTGAGCGCAAAGAAGAGAATAAGCGACTTGAAATCAGATAGAAGAAGAAGCCAGAACACGTAGAGAGCGAGAAGAGGAGGAACGGAAAGTCAAAGAAGAAGAGGAACACAAGAGCTTCGATTTCATCTCAGACTTGGTAGTTTTGCTGTCCTGCAAGTTAATTACCTTGAAGTCTGACTTGCTCAACAGATCCACACTTTATTTCCAATTTCATTGCTGTTCTTTTGAGCATTTATATGTAGAAACCTTACATTTAGTATTCGGTGATATTAGAATATTATTAGGCAATGCCTCTCATTGATGTGAGAAGATAAAGGCTAAAGAGTGAGCAAGGTTAGATCATAGAAAAGGGGACAGAAGGTCCTGCAAGTTGACCGCCATATCGCCTTGGTCGGTTGATAGTTGCGGCTGAATAGGGGCTGCCAAGCTACTAATGTGCTTCAAATCTTGGAATTGACGTTACACAACAGCCACGAAAATGATGACTGGGTTGGCACCGGAGCCACTCCGCTACTGCAAAAGAAGTTGTCGGGTTGCTTAAGTAGCATAGCCTACTGTTCGACTTGAAAAGAAACGGCAAGTGCGCCAATCAAGACATTCTAGGATGATGGCTTGGCATACAGATGATCCCCCAATGTCTCATATTTTTACGCCAGCGACCTCTGTCTTGTTCGTTTAGCCGACAGCCTGATTTATCCCCCCCTCTGGTCAACGCCACGAATGCTCAGCTGCTTGCATAGCAAATCATTTGTCAACACGGAGCCGTAATATTGTCATTCCGCTTACAATAGGCGGTAAAATTTTCATCACTCCTCAACCCTGGTGATAGCTTGACGCATAATCTCAGCTGGCAGGTCATGAGGCTCCAATGGGACTTGTTATATGGTTTCATTCAACGATGGCATTCACCGGTCAATGGCTGGATAAATGATGTAACACAAGCTGTGAATGACAACAAAGAAGACAATTGACCGGTCTGTGACAAAGTGAGGCTCTGCAACTGTGATTCTGGCCTCGTTATGCGCATTGCTCCAAGGGGCTGGTTGTTTCTGGTCCTTAAAAAGCCCCCTGGGAGGGCGAGTCATTGAAAAGAAAGCAAGGCGTTTTTCAATACGCAAGTTACAACCACAATGTCCGAAGCCCGCTGCCCTGACTACAGGCTTTCCGCATTCGCGCTCCAGAATTGGCTCCGAAAGACATTCGATGATGACACCATCACAGTAGAGGTCAGGCACCCTACATAACCTAAGAGTAGCTTCTATTGGAGCTTTTCGGCTGATCGTGATTCATAACAGTCCGTAAGTGGACATTACGTTTTCAATTTGCCTGCTGGAAGTATCTTGACTGAGGTTTGTAACTTGCGCAATCAACATCCAATGGCATTGCTAATCCACCATGTTCCAGAGCCACAAAGCGGACATCGACCGGTTGAGAAGTAAGAAAAAATAAAGCCCCATGAATTTCAGCCATGCATATTCAGGCCACAGTGTATGTACTACTGTAGTTGTACTTGTTGTTGTTGGTTGCACTTGGGGTACTCGGTTCGCGTTGCGCATTAGCGTTACTTTAAGCTGGCCCCGGAAGGGAGGACAGGCAGGGGGCCAGTAAAGCGATAAATACAAAGCTTTTTAGCGCGGAGATTCTGTTCTGCTTCAGCTCACCACAGTTTTTAAATAATCTTACTCAAATACGAAGATGACTGCCCATGCCTTATCCATTGTTCATGCAAGAGGCGAAAGCTTCCCTCCAGGAGCCTCGGCAGACCGCAAGCCCTCAGGCTCTCCTGAGCAGGCATACGAGGCCTTGAGAACTAGCTGCGACCGCTACGGAATTTATCCCTGTAATCTTTTACAGAGGAAGCAACTGCAGAGCACAACTGAGCGCTACCGCCGGCACCTCGATGAAGAAGAAAAAAGACTTTTCAATCTCGACTTTGAAGAGATTTATTTCCATGAATTGGAAGATAAGGGGACGGGTTAGTGAGCTCTTGAGTCCACTTTGGCACTCTACATCTTATTTTGACACCTTTAGATTACCGGACACTCATGATTCGAAACAGCCCAAGTGTCCAAGACCATCTCCACAAGGATGGCCGGGATCCGAAGTCCCGTTTCGTGTATGCATGCACTACTGGTGTAGTGTCGCTACCAGTATCAGTACTTTCGGCTAATTCTTTAACTACAGCTTCATTCAGGCCGAACACTCACGGGCTCCGTTGAACTGCTCTCGCGACAGCTTCTCACATATTCTGTCCTATCATCAAGTTCCCCCAAGCTTTATCGAATTCATTTCTGCCTTCGGTTCCACGCACTATCCGACTGACTACCACATGACGGGCTTCGACTCGGATGATACCCTTGGAAGATGCGACTCCAACCTAATAAATATTTCCACACTTGGCCGCTCGGGACGTGAGCATCGTATGCAATATCTTTTACGATCTGTGGAGCGGGATTTCGACTCTAATGGGTCGCGAAAATGGAATATTCGACAGTTCGCTGTATACCACTCATTCGACCTTGTCGAAGGCAAAGCACTGTGGATCAATATCAAGGCTAATAGCGTGCTAGAGGATAGGATTAAAGAGGCAACGGCCGACTCTGCAATACTGGATTCGGCTGCACTAGATGACTTGTCAAACTCTTTTGCTGCGACCCTCCTTATCCATCTTATCTTCATTGAGTGGTGCGATGAAGATTGGCGAACGTGTATTAATGATTGTGAGGGCAAGATTCGTGATATCTTAGCCAAGGCTCAAACATCTCAAATCGTTCAGCCTCCCGAGTTCAGTACCTCAGCAAAACAAGCTTTAGGATTGCAGAAAGCGCAAACTACAGGGCCCAGTGACCGAGAGAAATGGCCTCCTTCAGGACCTTTGGCCTGGGGACGGGAGATTCTGACTCATCTCAATTCACCCAGTCGCTACAGGCATAGGGCCACAGAGGATCCTGAGGAGTTCAGGACTGCCGGAGATGATGGCCGTTTACACAACTGGCAGTTCAAGAACCTCAGGAACCTAGATACATTTTCCTTTGGAGAAGTCCAGCATCTTCATTATCTAAGCGAGCAATTACAGAGTTATCTCTTGGTGATGGATCTCAACCATCAAGCTTTGCGTGATATCGCAGAGCGATACCGGAACTTACCACATCGACGCGGTTTTCCACAGCCTCTTCGGAAAGATTGCGGGGAGCATATCGACTCATTTGTTCGAAGGGTTGAACGTATCAGGAAGAATCTCGAGATCCGTATGAGCCAAGTAAAGTCGCTGCTAGCATCTCTAGAAGATGGGAAAACATTGGTAAATCACACCAGACTGTTTTGCTTTCCCCCCAAGCTAAAGATTTTTACTACAGTTCGACGGCATACTACAATACCGCAACATACAGATTGGTCGCATCTTTACTGAAAGCTCATACGGTCAATCCCAAAAGATGGAGCGTATTGCGTATAAGACAGAGAAAGAAACCATATCAATGCATGTTATCACTTGCGTGACACTCGCGTTTCTTCCTGCAATGTTTGTGGCTGTGAGTAAACGTCACCAATATCTCCGATTCCTCTACTTATTCGGCCACAGGCATTCTTCCAAAGCGGAGTCGTCGAGGTGAATAAAAATTCGACTGGCGTGGACAACGCAGTAACGTTTCACAACACCGCTTTTCAGCTTTTTGCAGCAATATGTTTTCCTCTCATGGCGGTGACTTTCTTGTTATGGGTTTTAGTATTTAGATGCCTATCCCATAGAGCACGTAAGCGGATTGCAGTCGAGAGTGTTTGCATAGAGCGCTGACTGATTGGTGTGTCGAGCGGGATTTAACGCATAATGCTTTTTTTATACTTGCCTTTGTATGCTTATTAGATCAGAAGGCCAAACAACAGAATTCGTCCCGATTACTTGATATGCCAGTGTTATATATGATACTAGGTTCGTTTGTTCTGTGAAGGCGGTCATGTAAGGGAGAGTTGATCCCCGACGCTAATGCACCCGTGATTTTTGGGCACACTTCCTCCGCCACCGATTGGGCTATGAGCCCCTTCTGCCTGTCTACCAGAAATAATCTGCCCATCACTAGGTCATGGTTTTATTCAGTTGAGAGGAATATCCCTCGCAAAAGGCCCGTCTCTAAGTAACCTAGCCGCCTCTTATCTTGTCCGCTTCGGATACGAAAGTGCCACAGCTGTAGCATCTGAAGTGTTAGCCGCACATGGTGAGACATACAGATGAGCATCAGGATGTGAGGAAGACGAAATTAGGCTCCGCAGCTGCGAGCAGACCGTACCGACTATACAAGAATATACTGTGAGGGATTTTCTGTTAGGTCAACTGGCCAAGCCAATGTACAATTACCCCTGCAAACATTCCACAATTTTTTAAGGCAGGATAAGGCATTGGGCCGGTGGCGTATATATCCCACCCACTGCAGTTCGCAAAAGCGCATAGCGGCTGATGGCTCCCAGTATTTATTGCCTTGGCGAACCAACCTAGCCCTGCTCTAGTCCAGTCCGGTCGAGATGACTACCGCAAGGCCGTGTTGTATCCCTATATTTGTTGGCTGGTTCTTCCCGCTGTCTTGCAAGCTTCACTTCACAAGCTCGCCATCATGACTACACTAACACAATTAGAGGCCGACTTCCGTCAGTGGGTAGGCAGTCACGCCAGGCCTGGTATCAACGGCTTCGGGAAAGAGGACAAGTACGTATCTGGCGCGCAACTCGAGCACTACTGGCGATCTCCGGGCAACTTCTCCGATATCCTAAGAACTATCAACCCTCCAATCTTTGTGTCGTTTGATACAATCAGAGAAAAGTTTCTTCGAGTTTTCTCCATCCTGGTTTTTATAAGCCAGACGGCAACGATTACTCTTTTTCTTGAAGAGGGCATGAACGACGACAAACTACCTCTAGAAGAGCGCAATTTACCTCTAGAATGGCCCCGCTGTTTTGGCGCTGCCATGAAAGACCAGTGGCAATTTAGTCCCTGGGAGTTTATCAAACATGGAAGCGACAGCCGGAGGCTTCTCCCTAATCAAATATTACCAGTTCGATACAAGGAAGTATTAACAAGAGAAGTTTGGGGTTCAGCTGCAGCACGGATCCATGTAGTCAATGTAGATGACGATTGTTGTGGACCTATCCCACAGGTAAGTACCTGTTGATTAAAGCACAAGAACCGTATCTGATAATTGTGTCATGTTCTATAGGAAGTTGTTTTCAAGGTCTACGAGGGAGCCGATGGAAAACAACTTTATACCAGAGAAGCTGAAATATACACTAGGCTCAGGAGATTTGAAGAAACGAGCATTACGAAATGCTATGGTTCTTTCGCCTGTAAGGAAACCGAGCGACGTATCATCATCCTTGAGCATGCTAGTAAAGGCTCTTTACTTGACTTTTTCGACAAGACCCAACCCCCAGTCTACCCTAGCGACCTCGAAATGCTTTGGCTAAGCTTGTTAGAGCTGTTGGAAGGCCTTTGGGTGCTTCATAACCCTGACAGAAATGATTCAGGATCTCTTGTTGGGTATGATTCATTGATTTCCGACAGTTTGACATAACTGTAGTCCTGACCGTTACAAGAATACATCAAGATATTCAACCAGCCAATATTCTCGTGTTTCCAAGAAATACTGACTCACCCTACGATGTCTCCTTCAAGCTTGCTGATTTTGGGTTGGCTGAAATTGTTAGAGGCGTCGAGGGCGAGGGGGCCACCGTACCTACTGAGAACGAAGGGAATAGAATGTATTGTGAGTTCTTTCCTCTCTTGCTAGTCTCTGAGCTTAGGCTGATTCAAATTTCCATCTCAGCTGCCCCTGAATCCTATCCTAACTACGAAATACAGAGTGAAGCTAGACCTCACGTCAACTCCCTTGTGGACTTGTGGTCACTCGGGGCTGTCTACAGCGACTTTCTAGCGTGGTCCATAGGAGGACCGGACTCGAGAGAGAGGTATCGTAAAAAGAGAAGGGATGCAATTGCAAAGCTTAGCCACATCACGGAACGCGGGGTGGTCGCATGCTTCCACGACGGAAACAAAAGGCTGCCTGCAGTTGAAGTTTTTCACAATGAGATCCTCAAAGAAACAAAGCATGGAGACTTCGTGTCCCCTTGTATGAGCAAGTTCATTCTTACCTTTATGATGGTAGAGTCTCGAGAGCGACTGTCAGCGCTAGTGGCGAAGGGACAAGCCATAAAGGAAATTGACGAAGCACGATCAGGACGCAAGCCGCAACGGCCAAGCACACCTAACACCGGCTGTCCTACTGCTTTTCAAAAAAGACCTTTCTCTTTTGGCGGTGAGAGGAAGGTTTCCGTGGCGGAGGTTTACGAGGAACTGAAGAAAAAGAGAAACTGGATATCCTTCAGAACACACCGAAATCAGCCATCTGAAGCAGGCATGCATCTTCCGGGTATGCAGAGAGCTCGAAACCAAATTGATCTACACGGTGGACGAGACCAGGTATGTGTAGTCACTCCATGTAAGCGATTGTTAGACTGACATGAGACATTTGAAAATTAGATTTTCGTATTTGATGATTTTGATTCGATGCGAGAGCACAGGAGAATGGTTACCGAGACAGCCAGAGTTATCAGTTACTCGGTCAAGGTATCAGATAAAGATGGCATGGATCTTTATTTTGCATCGGATTCCGTCCACCCTCAAAAGTGCAAAAGCAGCTCAGATGTTGAGTCTAAGATTGCAAATAAAATAATGGCTAGTGGGTATTGTGACATGAGAAAGTGTCTCGAAGATGTTATGGATCGGGTGATTAAGAACGGAATGCAGCCGACAGGCATATATATCTTCACTGATGGGGTATGGAATCCTGGCCATGACGACAAAGTGGAGCAAGTCATTTGCGATGCTATCGATCTTCTAATATCGACAAACGCGAAGCCAAAGAGGCTCATGTTCCAATTCATTCAGTTTGGGCATGATACTCAAGGAACTAAGCGGCTGAAATTTCTCGACGACGGCTGCAAAAGATTGCATAGGGGCGTAGAATAGTAAGTCCGAAGCAAGGCATATATTAATTGCAAGCTATTGGAAGCTAACGAACCTTTTCAGCGACATCGTCGATACAAAATACTGCGATGATCACGTCCCGAAGATTATTATAGGAAGCATCTCTCCTTTTAATGATAATGACGCCTGAACCCAAATAGAGCCGCAATTTCGTTATGTAGCCTTTCAGTTAGAGCTGCACCATGAGCCATGTTAGTCTATCAGGCCGATATTGTTGTGATGAGCTATAGAACCTATTCTTCTGTTTCTTAAAGACAGGGGTCTAGCGGCCTAATACAGCATAACTCAAGATCGTAACCCTTCGCCAGCGCTAATATGTGCAGTTAATCGCTTCCCACCATTGCGGCGGTCGCCCGTGCTACCCATCACAGCAGGACAAAGCATCAGAGATGGCACATGATCAAATGCGTCATTGCTTACAACAAAGGCCATTGCCAATTCAGTCAAAATACGTCTTAGCTAGAGTCACATCTAGTTTTAGTGCGTAAATCCTGTTTGTCTCTTACCAGATTGGGGTCGTGCCTTTGTTCCAAGATGTTCAGTAAATATGGTGCGAGCCATAAAGCAAACTAGTGAATCTTTGTCGCAACCCTCCATCAGGATTATGGGTACCACCTTTCGTTTGCCTTCTTCAACTGAGTTTATGTTTGTTCGGTGGTGGCGTTGTTTGCGCGCAGTAATAAACCGCAAACATGTCACTTATTCTATTACTGAGATGGAATTTAATAGTGTGCGCATTGTTCAGCCAGTACATTGAGAAATTGTATCACAATCCAGGGATAGGGAAGGTTATTAAGTGATACAATAAATATATAAAAGATTAACCTTAGCTATTTCGTTGTTATCTCATCTTACCGATACAAATACCTACAGCATTTACACGTCACAAAACACTCACCCAACTTCTCACTACAAGCACCATCAGTATGTCGACCACTCAGAACAACAACAACAAGCTCAGCGGAAAACTGTCCTTGCTCAACGTCCCACTCGATTCTCGCTACGATGAAATCGAAACGCCCAATGAGCCCTCAGTCAAGGAAATCAAGTCCAAGTGCTTTTATAACACCCTCATCTTCAACGCCAAGAAGTTCCAGAAAAGTATCCTACACTCATCCTCCGCCATCCCAACGCTGCAAACTGTCAAATTGGGGCCAAGTGCGAACACTGGGAACTGATCAAAGACGACAATCCTACAAGTGAAGAGGGGTGTATTGAACTCGAAATCATTTGCCAGCATGATTTCATGTATTGTCTTCAAAACGATATCCGTCGCGAGGTTTGGATGTTCTATCCTGAAATGGAGGTCATCGAGTATTTTTATAAAATGTCGGCCTACCAAGATGTACGAGGGATTGAGGCCGGACTTCTGGGCAGCCAGTAGAGGGGGGTTTGATGTCTTGGCGTGGCGGGTAGTTGAGGATGGGATGCACAGTGATACTTGGATGGATTTGGAGGGGCGTCTTGTGTCTAAATACCCGGTCCGACCCATCTGGTATGGATGATGTTTATTGTGTAGAGTATACATGAGGAAGGGTCAATGAGCTGAGGAGGCTTATGAAAGTATAAAAAAAGAAAAGTTTGATTTCTTCGGCATGTGTTGTGGCGAACAGATATTTTGCCCCGAGGAAGCATATATTGTGATGTTTAAGAGACCTTGTTTCTTCTAGGCTAGGAGTGGTGGAATGGGGCCATTTTATATTAATCCAGTAGCTTCTGATAAGGAAATCTAGGCTAGATAAGCTTTGATAAGCCTATTCGGACTGTAGATTTCCTGACAACACGACACATCTGATACAAGGGCAGTTGGTTCTTTATTTGCTTGTTTGCCTGGCTGGCTTGCGACGGATGTCGCCCCGACATCAACTTTCTGTAGCTTATTCCGCTATAATAGTCTTTCCCCCATCGGCTGTGATACGGTTACGAATCAATACTTTCATGATACCATTGCCTAAGAATATCGGCTGCCAATTATTTCGGTTTGTCGCCGCAGTACTTCCAGCTTGGTTCTTTGATGAAGCATTTACAATACCACTTGGAGCGAATAGAAATGCTTCGCCTATACGAAGCTGAACAATATTCGTGAAAAGCTCATGCTCGGGTATCGTTCTGTATTGATTCGTGGCTGGCATATCCTGCTGGTTTTGGTCTGGCGTTTGCAGTTCTCCTCGTTCATGGACTCCACTATTATCAGTAGCACCAGCCAGATGACGACGGAGCACATGAAGCCAAACTGGAGATGTGAAACGATGAACGATGGTGATAGAGCAAAGGTCCAATAGCTGGGGAGATATCGTAGGCTCTTGCGTAGATATTATAACGCGCGTTCCATTGTGGCGCTGTAAACGGATGCTAGATAAAAGCGAATCCGTGAAGATTTTGCTTTCATCAGTCTCTGTTATGTATTTGTGCGACTCATCAAGTGCAATCACTCTTCCCAAGTCTGTGTTTTGCTCTAGGAAAAGACTGAGACATATGTCAAATAGAGAGCACGCCTGTTCAGCTGTTACACATGGACAAGAAAGGTCGATCACGGTGAGCTGCCCACTCTAGTAGATAAAAGATTAGCCCAAGACAAGACATACTAACGGGAGAAAGAAGCTTACAACTGGCGTCCAGTCAATACTTCCCTTGGAGCGTAATCTTGACTTCTCTTTCCCTTTTCTACTTCCTGATCCACCTGCGTCAGTGTCTTGCTTCACCATAAAGCTCTCCAAGGTGTCCAGTCGCTGTTGAAGTGGAGCGGACTGCTCCTTAGTCAGGGGCTCGTCTTTCATTGCGCCCTTGAACTCTTTGTAGTCAAACCCCCCTCCACGCTGCTGTTGCTTGATTCTCAGTTCTCGCAACACAGGCATGACAGTGTGGAGATAAAGGGGCATTTTACCATTTTGCCCTGAACTTGCTACCATTAGGTTCAACATCCTCTTTGTATTCAGGTTGTCTTGACTGAAACGGAGCTCATGAACTGATACGTTGGGGAGAGACGCGTAGACCTTCTATAGGAGCGTGAGAAATAGTGTTTAGTTAAACGATAGGCGGTAAGTATAACCTTGATAGTCGCTGTGTTTGTAGGAGGGCAGAGTACTCTTACAGCCACGTGCTTGTTGGATGAAAGAAATGCCGCCTCGCACGGGAGACCACCGGCATCCGATACAATGGAATCATAGTGAAACACGAGACCTGCTAGAGGCCTATGCAGGACACTTGCAGCAGACGGCACAAGACAATTCTCTAGCAGCGTGGCCAGTGTATGACTTTTTCCGGAACCCTGACTTCCGCATATAAAAACGCTAGAAGGGGCTGATACGTTGTGAAACAGTCGAACAGGCTCATCAAGCTTTCCAGTAACCGAAATGTCGCAGGCCAGAAGCCCATACTGGGAGATACTTTCGCTCTTAGATACAGGCTTCTTCTTGCCTGATTTCACGAGGTATTTTCCAACGTGTTCAGTAAAGATAGGCGTTGAGATAACATCGTGGCTCTCTGAACGGTCTTCAGAACGAAACAATTTCATATGCGCCTGCAGATCTTGGGCGTGAAAGAAGGCCATTTGGAATAGGCCAAAATAGAAGCTTCAACAAAGTTAATAAAGGGTAAATGACCTATTGCTTGATCGAGAATGCGAGAAGGCAGATAAAAGGCTGGCAGATGAAATGGTAGGCCTCCAGGCATATCGCAGCGGTAGGCCTCCCGCATGAGGTTACGTTAGCTAATTAGAAGTTGAATCTTGACGCCACTCAGGTTGTTGCAGCTGGGAAACCTCACCACCATGCCTAGCGGACTTACCACCTTAAAAGCGGATGGTGATACCCTCATTTGAACTTGCTGAATAAGCCAAAGACCTGATGCTCACGTGACTTAAACCCCGGGTATATAATCTCCTTCTCCTCGATTTCAATTTCTTCTTTCCTTCTTCCCTTCTCATCACTTTCTCTCCCGCTACGACCGTCGATTGAAGAGGTCGCTCGAGCAGGTCTGCTTGGAATCGTGGGCTTCAGCATTTTCCATCACGCGATATCAGCTTCTACGAGATCCCCACTTTATACTCAGCCCAGTCCTGTTGAGGGCCGGTATCGGCAGGCAATCCGACTTTCTAATTCCAAGCAAGCGTGCTTGGAATTATGAGCTTCAGTAGCTTTATACCTAATTCAATCAGTCGTGCTTAGAATTATCGAAGCCTTTTATTGCCCCCCTTTTCATTCGGTGGATTCTTATCTTCTGCAGCAATGGCTTCAATCCAGGGCGGCAATAGGGGCTTAGATCCGGATAAAGAAGAAGTGCAAAGACTTTCGAAACATCACCATGACTTCAAGAGTCTGATACGCATATTTGACGTTAACAAACAGCACCGCATTCTCACTTTTCCTGCATCGGTTGAGGACCATATGGACTACACCCACGCGCACCATCAAGCTCCTACACGAACTGATGAGACTAGAAGCGATGCCTTGGTCAACCAAAAATGGTCTACCGACATGGAGTCAGTCGCCGGGCTGGCTCAGTACTGTGAATTCAAAGGTCATAAAGAACTGAACTCCTACGTCGACATCATCGGTAAGCTCTATCACCCCTACAGACGTACAGAAACACATGCTAATTCTTAATCCAATAGTTCCAGACATTGTTCAGGGAGCCGCTCTCGGTACCTTCAACTCTTTTCAGCCTATTCTCGACGCTGATGAGATCAAGAAGGTGGGACTGTCTGCTTAGGAAGTAGATGATCAGCCAGAGATGCAACGCCACCGGTTCAAAATCCTTATCAGTGGATTTTACGCCGACTTTGAGAAAGCCATTGAGAAGCACAAGAAGGGACAGAGGAACGACATCGTCGGCAAGCCCAATCCTACAACTCTTCTTAATGCCTACTGTAACAACCGAGAGGTGAAGAAGTTCGTGGACAATATTGTTCTTCTTTGCACTAGACCTACCTTTATTCCCGCTCTCAAAAAACACATTTCAGGGAATACTCCCAGCGGTAGAGGGCCACTCGACATTTGTCCAGAGGCATTCATTCTCTCGCATGCTGTTCAGATCCTCCTCTTTGCACCCCAAGACTGGGATCCGAAACGTGTCTACTCGAGGAACCAAGGAAAATACCCTCATCGATTCCCAAGCCCTAGCACCGTTGGAGGTGGGACGGGTAGCAAGATCGACAATCGCTTCTCTATGGAGGATCTTCACCGAGCTATTCTGCTCTTCTACTACTTGGTAGCGCGACGGAACGGAAACGGAGCCTGGATTGAGTGTACGCCAACTACTCAGTTCAACCATGAAGTTCCCGACCCAAAAGTTGTGGCTCATCCTGCCTCTTGACCAGAGAGTGAAGAGACATCCGAACATCCCAATCATCTATTGCCCATACTAGGACTCGATACTATCGATCAGCACTTTGCTGGTAAAGGCAACAACGACTACCAGTCCGACTCGAACCATTTCCATCCGCTTCAGGCCCGTGGGCGAAACTTTGATGCCTCCCCTTTCCGCAATAGAGTTCAAACGAGAGCTGGGTTTTCTGAAGGAGCGCCATGATCACCCCAACTTTGATTCCACATTTGCTTCTTTGCAGCCTGGAAGATCTGATATAAAATCTTTCATCCTAGAACAGATTCGTGGTATGTGATTATATCCTATTTATCTCAAGCAGATATGCTCGAAATCATGCTTCATCATATCGCTGGCATTCTATAGACTCAACAAACTCATTGGTGGACCAGGTCTTTCACGCAATCGTTATTGAGGAGTTCAACTTCTATTGGTACGGACCCATCAGTGTACATAACATGCCTATGGTTTGGGAACTATCGACAAAACTTGACAAGCAGGGTTATCTAACCCCTGAAGAGCATCGCAAGGCCAACCTGGTTTCTTTTGACTGGCGCAACTTCAAACTCCTTGATTCGAAAATGCCTCAGTTTTTCGGTCAGTGGAGGAGAACAAGAAGATTATCAAAGAGCTATGTGACTTATCAAGCACAGGCTCACGGCTTCAGAACCCGCAGAACAAGGACGTGGCTAGCATCGAAGCCGCCTTTTATCGGGCTTACGCTGACGAGAATTGTGGTCTCGCGTTATTCCACAATCAGACACAGGTTGAACCACCAGGCCGATAGAGCTGATTGTATTCGCTGGTTTTGTTACTACAGTCCTATCATGACCCGAGCCCTAGAGCTCGCCTGGAAGTACTGCAAAGAGAGCAAGGAACGCCTCATTGTATATGTCGAAGACGTATGGATTCAGTGGTAAGTGTACTTTCTTTTCGGGCAGCCGTGCTTGGAATTGCGAATCAGCTAACATTTCAAAAGCATGGTTGAGAGTCTGTTCGTGGTGGCTGGCTTCAACGTTGGCACCGTCCGCGCTTCTGATGAGCCAAAGGACGACGACGAGATCATCGCTGAGTGGAATGATCCGACTTCAGACCTGGAGATCTTGGTGGCCAATGTTGAAACTGCTGTTATGGATGTGAATATGCATACATGCTGCTTCAAGGCCTTGATTTTGGACTGGCCTCTCGAGCCAGATGGCATACTCCGGACCCTCAACCATATGGTCCAAAACTGCGAGACGCCGGCTATAATCCATATGCCCAAGATTCGCGACGGTTACTACGACGTTGTGGAGAGAATTTTTTGCACGAAGTGGGCGATGCAGTTGTCTCAGGACATCAATTTGCCAGAATGGATTACCGGAGCCATCCGTGAGATCTGCGTCTTTGAGATGATCAAGACTGCTTGGCATCAACCATTCAACCGATATGCCTGGATCGTTAATCACGACCTCCGAGAGCACCAAACCTTGTCCTATTCCCTGGACGATACTCTCCGCCTTGGTCATGTCTTTTCAATTGCGGCGAAGCTAATCCTCCTCTGTTCTCAAGGTAAGGACAAAGACTTCTGGACGGGCAATGAAGGATTTTTCGTTGACGCTTGTTTCCATTGCATGGAAAGTTACAAAACCGAAGAGCTCGAAGCCTACTTGAGTCAGAAGCTGGTACAGCTCAAAAACATTTTCCTTCCGCATTTTCAGACGGCGATCAGGTTAGCACAGTCACAAATTGAAAACTATGAGGAATACCACGAGCGACACGACATGTTGCGTTGTGGTGTTGAAGACAGAGAAGAGGTGAGCGCTGAGTCTGGCGACGAGCTTGAGGAGGGAGAGACTCTTGGCGACGACGATGGCGCTGTTGAAGGCGAAGAGGGAGAGCAGGGAGAGCAGTACGAAGCGCAAGGCGGATGACAACGGTGGAGGCAATGGAAATAAGCAGGAGGCCAACACTACGTAGTGAAGATTGGAGGACTAGGGCTAGATTCTAAGTTTTGGGGGTATTCAGATAGCAACTGCAACCTAAAGTTGCTCTAGAGCGTCGGGGTTTGCATTGTACTTGCAAGGGAGCTTAGCATAGGAATCGAGCGGGGCAGCAGATTGAATCAAGAAAAGCCCTTAGTAATGACTTAGGTTCATCTATTTAACGCCAAATTGTGCCCTATTTGACCTGAAATTAATTATGGCTATATAATTCTCCAGCCCTTACTAAACCTTCTGTGCTTGTATGCCTCCTACTTTGCCTTCCATCATACTATCCGTATCATATGGCGATTGCTGTGACAGTCGTTCCATGGGCGTCACAAAAGGACCGGGAGCTGCCTTGCTTGGAAGTCGAATGCCAGATGCTCGACTATCCATAGTAGATGTCTGTCCACCTGAGCGACTAAACGTCTTTCCTTTGACGTAATTGAAAGCGCGTGACTCTGTAGCCACCTTGAAATAAGGTCGAAGGGCAGGCAAGCAAGCAATAACTAAGCCAATGTATAGATCCAGAGAGTTCCAAAAGTCTAAACATGTGTTAGTAGGAGACGACACCGGGGTTGCGAGAGGCTTACGAATTGTCACCAATGATAGCTCAGCATCGTTTCCACTGTAGATCTTGACAAACCGAACGATACTCATGATCATGTTGATGAGGCCGAGGAGAAACGTGAAGTAGATGCCAACCCTGAGCCATCCCTTGACCATAAGATCAGGGACAATGGTCCAGGGAAGTGCAAAAACTACGTTTGTCAGCTTTGGTTCCGATTTCTCATAGGAGATGTTACTTACTAAAGATATCACCCGCAAAGTTGAGAGCCCAGGCGGTTCTTGCAAAAGCCATCCATGTCCCAACTAGACATTGGCGCTCAGGATCGAAACTCCTTCTTCATGGTCAGCAATTGTGCGAAGCGTGACGTAAAGCGATGTGGCTTACCAGAATCTGCTGATGGGAGTACATGTCGTAAAGAACATGATGAGGGTGATGGTATATGAAAGAGCAACAAATCCCACAGTGCCCCAAAGAAACATTCTCCTCCTCCTCATAAAATTAGGAATGACCTGGTAGTACACGCAAAGTAAAGCAGCCTTGCAGATGTAAAATGCACTAATGAAAGGAAGGGTTGAGACCCAGAGTAGCTAGAATTCTGTAAGCCTGTATTCCCGGACAGTGTCTGAAGCCATACCTTGCGGATATGCCGTTTCTCATCTTTTGTACCATCGAAGTATTTAAGAGATGGCTCAATATCCTCCTCCATGACCCTCAGACGGATGAAGGTGATGCAAAATGCTGCTACGACAATGCCCATTGCCCATGCTGCTGTCATGCAAATATCGCTTGCGAGAAGTCTTTGTTTTTGGATACCGAGTCGGAGATGGAGGCGAGCGGCGATGACGACGGTCGATAGGGTAATGAGAGTCCACTCCATGACCTTTGAAATGTTAGCGGATGATGATTGAGCCCGGCGATAGTACAAACCAGGAGGTCTTCCTTTCCTGGAGCCATTTTCAATAACTATATCAAGTCGAGGTGATGGGTTGAAGCTGGTTGTATCGTGGTGAGTAACAGATGGTGACGTTCATATAATGGCTTGGCAGACATTTGAGGTCGAACGTGGGAAAACGTGAGGGCATTCGGTCAGGATCGTCGATCATACTTAATACATAATCCCTTACCATCTCCGGATATCCATTGGTCCATCAAAGTTTTCTTATCATTCCTCACCTAGTGCATGCGGGACGTTATGGTCTGATTCACCCGTCTTAGGATGTGGCGCATTCCGACAACAAGAGCCTGGAAGCTCAAAATTGAGTTTGTATGGGAATGACCCCAGGCGAATTCCAACCTTGTACACAGTGATTGGACGTCATGATATGGATTGTGATGCAAACGATCGACAGAAGTTGACGCTGCCAACAGGAAATGTTTGCTCAGCTGCTGAAAGCAAGCATCGGAAAACACGGCTTGGACGTCATGGAAGCGAAATGTGACAGCTAATTCTGACAGAGCTTTTCTCAGGTACCGTTCCGCACTAAGCTTGCTAAGCCAAATGCCACGATTCACTTGGTGGTTTTTCTAGGTCTCTTTAGACGAAATGAGTACAGTCTGTTACTGATCTCGGCATTGTCTGCAGCATCTCTTTAGACTCTTATGGGACATACCGCTGGAAATAACACAATAAGCACTACTCTAATACAACCTTAGTCTGACACTAACTTCAGGTACCCCTCAATATACATTACTAAATGCCAACTCCGACAGCCTTCACTGCTTCTTGGTTGCGATCCTTATTTTAGTGTCAGTCACCGCGACATAGGCTGCAATCCATTGTAATATAATTTCAAGTCAAAATACATCTTTCTTTTCTTATTTAAAACAGTCAGCGTCATGCGCTGTTCTCTGTCTAACCCATTCGCGCTCGTAGCTCTGTCCTTCCATCGTCAACGCCAGTCGGCACAGGATACGCCTCTTTATTCCGCCCAACCGATCTGACCAACACTGCTACTTCTTTATCCTTAATTCTTTCACTACCAGCAGCCCCAATGACATCCTGCGTCTCGGGAGAAACCAGTTGTGAAACTACCCGCCAGGAATTACCCAGAAGAGAATAGGACACTGTACAAAAAGGTACATCATGATAGCGGTGACAATAAAATGTATGATATTGATGGCCAAGACAATAGCCAGACTTGTCCATTTCTCGGGGACAAGAACTCCCTCTGCATGCATTGTTTGTATTGGATCGCCGGTCTTTCAATCGTGTTTTGAAACATGACGGCATGTTCTGGATGGGTTGACCAGGCAAATTGAGTCAGGATACTGTTTGTTATAATCTTGCCTGTAAATTTCCAGCTTCCTAGTTGAGAATATTACACAAGCGTCGACCAGAGCAGAAAATATCCTTTTTGAACTCGATCGCCATCTTCAGGGTCAGCCCGGGCTTCCGGGCCTGAATGAACTTTAAGATCCAAAATGCCACGGTGTCACGATCTCTTGTGTTCTTAAATGATACATATATTCCTAGTTAATGCAAGATGCCCGTACCATTGCCCTCAGTTCCCAGGCTTGACAATTCATATAGAGACTCGGGTTCAGAGTCAACAGCTCGTCCAGCTATGATGACGTTGTACCTATGGGGTATATTCTGACTGTTATAGCAGACAGTGGCGTTAAAAGCGGCGGCACCACCGGTTGTTTGAGCTACTATCCATGGGCCATCATAGCGAAAGGTCAAGTCTTGGAAATTTTTGGGTATCTGGATTAAGGAGGGCTTTTGAGCCTTGGTATCATATACAGGTGAGAGTCCATTCAAAGTTGATCCAGAGCTAATGAGCATGACATAGTTAAAGCCATAAGCCCTGCCAGAAAGAGGGTTCTTGGCCCCGTTCTGGACAGGCGTAAGTATCTTGCCCGATTCCCTGGTGCATATAGAAAGGTCGTAGTGTGTGTGTTTCAGTCGCTGTGAACTCTACATATTATACTTGTAGGTTTGCTCAAAGCAGGTCCCAGAAAATCAGTCTGATTCTCTATACCGAAGTACGCTTTGAGATACAAGCCACTCGTGACATCGTTGTCAGTTTGTTGATACCTGAGAACAGGCTCTTCTTTGATTGACGACGACAGCAGGCCCTTGATGAGACTCAAGATTGGCTCTGTCCAGGGCGCTATCGAAAGGCAGCATAGCTCGGTAGATATCACCTGTATCTATCGCATTCTCGGTCCGAAGTTTTGACTCTTACATCTATCGTTCTTCTGTTCGACTTTGGTCAGGATCGAATTTCAGCACCAATGTCAACAAGTATCAAGGCTGTTGGATTCGACACACAAGAAATCTTTCCTTTCAAGGGTATATCATGTCCTTTGGTGCAACGGTCAAGCACGTAGGCAAGCCACCCGAGGCAACGCAAACCGACTGCCTGAAGTCTCAAGTATAACTGCTGCCATAGCTGCTGCTACGAATCCGATCTGGAATCCCATTAATACTCGAATAACAGCAGAGCAGATGGTGACAAGTCGGGTAGGCCAGTCATCAAAGACGATGGCATCCCAATGTTCGGATCGAGGATAACGCTTTCTCGCTTTCTCGGCGCCCTGCCATAGGAATACGAGCAGTGCGACGGAGATCAGAATAGCAGCTGTGCCAGCAACGAGGATGACTCTACCAGGCAGACTAATTCTGCGCCACCACTGTCGAATACGCTGGGGTCGTGGTGGAACGACAAATTTGTTGCTGGCCTCAAGGGCCTTTCGTGGATGTCGAAGTTCCATTGTTCTGGCTTCAAGTGAGCTCCAGCGCAACCTCCCTTCTCGTTGTCGGTGGCCTTGTCGCCATAATATCCGATCGAGTTAGCCACAGGGCTAGCTATAATATGCAGTTCGAGATGTTTGGGCGACGCCAGCGCCTCCGAACTGTGAACTGCTTGGTAGCTAGTCATAAGAACCAGAATGATAAAGTTGGTTGAAATAACAATTAAAAAGATTCTGAGTGCAGTCGAACGAGAGCGACATCTGGCTAGTTGGAATTTCAGACTCTGTATCAAAGCATTCAACAACGTCGTATCTTAGCTTAATTCAGCGTCTTAAATTCAGGCGGATGTTAGTAAAGTACTTTTGTATAGGTGTAACTAACAAGGAATCTTAGGTACTGGCTTAGGTCTTAATAGCTCGGGTATAATGTGAAACGCTGATATATTGAGTGTTCATTTCCACACAAGCCACATGATAGGCCAGCTCGCATTCTTTGAGTCCAAGGCAACGGCCAATAGTTTGGATCAGGAAAGATATCCGATTTAACGACAGGCAATTGTGTTTCTTGTCGCATTATAGGGCTGATAACTGTTTATTTAACCGCCTTGCGTGAAGAGGTAGCGCAAGGCTTATGAAGCTTACATTTGTTGAGGAGTACCTATAGTTATATAAAATTTCTATTAGATTTAGATAGTCCTTCTATTGGTTTAAAGCCCATAAGCTCTATGGATTCCCAAGAAATGAAAGATAAAAGCGCCGTTTCTCTCCCCACGAGTGCAAAAACCACAAGGCATTCCTGAAAGGTTCTAGAAACTCACTAATTTACTCTTTTAAACCAGGCACACAAGGACGGACGCCTTTCAACCTATATTGTCGTGTTCTTTTAAATGAATTTAATTTAGTTATCCGAGCTACAGGGTAGAGACATATCTTCTATGCCTACTGTAACTTCTTATATTGCTGTGCTATAGGGTAATGTCAACCCTTGCAATTATACTCCTTACTATAAAACTTTCCTCCAGTTAACTGCCCTCGTAACTATTAATAGTATCATCTAGGTATTTACGAGAATATAAATACATTGAGTCATATTATCCAGGGACAAATTAAATAGATAGTTATAATGTGGTTATGCTGCTGTCGGGTCTGTATCTCTGCTCTCATATTGGTGTTGCTAAACAATTATGCCTAAGCTGCAGGTAATTCTCACCAAGCACTCTCTGTATGTGTAGGTTCATCCCAGCTGATACTACCATAAGGATCCTCCACATTGACACCATCCTTCACTGTAAGAGCCATAAAACCATCTAGATCCTCATTAAGGACAATAAAGTCCGGCTCGTCTAAGATATCGAGTTCTTTGGGGTCCATGTCCTGCAAGACCTGCCAGATTCGTCGCCGATTCGTCAAGCCTGGGGGCACATCCAATCCAACATGGTTATAATCCCAAAGGTAAAACGATGAACTTTGACAGACTTCACATTCCAACCATTGCTTTCGCCTGGGACCACATACAAGCGTCCGGACTAAGTCCTCCCAGTCCCATTCTCTTTGTCGGTCAGCGGGGAAATCGGGAAACTTTTCAACTTGTTCAACATCCAAGTCCCAAAGAAACGGGATCTGGATGAATATCTGTTTCCAAAACCGCTGAGGCATTAAGTCTGTGGAGTGTTCAGTCATACTCCCAGACAGAATGTGACCGATGACCTCGTCCACCAGTTCCTTTGGTAGATTGCCGAGCATGTTTTGGAACTGGGATCTTTCTCTCCGACAGTCCATATGGCACGATGAAAGATTCTCCAGCAAACGAGATGTAAGATTGGGGATATGGAAAGGATCACGATCCCACTAACATGTGTTAGCAAAGGGAGAAGAAAACCAAGTGAAGAGGTGAATGCCTACCCAATCAGTTCTGTGTGACATTTCCGAATTCGGGATGTAATAAGCAATTCGATTCTCCCAGATATAAGTTCCTCTTTCAGTCTTGTGAGGTATGGAGGGCGCAAGATCCCATGAGGAGTTTCTAGCTTTTGAGTAACGCGCGTTTAGGGTAATCCAAATGTCGCAGAAGGATTTCACGCGCGAGGCTCGTGATAGCCGGATGAACTGACGAGCTATTGATGCGCAAGCGCTGTGAAAACCAATATATAGATATCCGCTCTTAGCAAACGGTAGGTCCCGATTACCCCAGGTGGTAAACGGCAACACAGTCTTCTCAATAGGAAATAACGTCAAGCCACAGCTGGAGTCGTAGTCAGAGGCATGGCCGGTGGCTGCGTGCCAGGTGAGCAGCTCATCAGAGTGACTTGAGCCCTCGATAGGCTCGCCTAAACACTCGGGTCCTTCAAGTGCGACGGCATTTCCACGCCATAACCCTTGTTCCCAATTGAGTGGCTGCACGCCCAAATAATCTGTGGTGTCTATTTCGATGGCACAAATGGCACAAAGAGGTTTTGTTCCTTCTCGCATGTCGAATAAAGGCGGAATGATGGTGATGGATTGACTGTGGACAGAGTGAATGAGTGAGTGAAGCGAGAAGGTTACAGTACTCTTTTGACCGCTGGCCATCCATCAGATTGCCTGTTAAGACCCATACTGCGGCTGATCAACATTGACCCTGTTTTTTCGGCTCTATGAGCCTTGCGGCGTGAGACCCCACTGATGGATGAAACATAAAACACGCTAATGCATAGAACCGGCGCAGGCTTGCGGCTATGCACGTTAACTAATTACCCTGAAATTTCACAACCGACTTGCTGTTCCTGCATTTTGTTCGCCTCGTTTTACATAACACAACATATCCGCGAATTACCCAGGCAAAATTTCATGTGACTCCACCATTTTCGAGGCCTTACTACAAGACAACTTCGTCATGTCACCCTCCAGGGTTCGATTTCATGAAAGCTTTGACACAAATTGGTGATCCGAGGTTCAGGGCGGAGCACTCACTGTTTAGCGTTTGGAGCCGCTGTAATTGACATTGCCATTCACATCAACCTATGCGTTGGTAGAAAAAAGCCTAGCAATGCCTCTATGTAACTGTCTGTTGGTCCAGAAATAAATGTTGTTTCAGAATTATTATGGAGAGACTGCAACTGCGCTTTTTTTCTATACTGGAAGCCACTTCGGCGATTCCAGTGTTGGGCATGACTAGGGTCATTAACAAGGATAGGCTAGTTTATCGTCCCGTTTTTAGCGAATGATATGCCACGATATAGATTAATCTGTTGGCCAAGCTGCGTGAATGTGACAGTCACATTCTGAGCCCGAACGGGCCATGCCGCACAGCCTAGACTGATTCAAGTTGGGTAAATGCACTGCTCGACTAACAGCTTTGGGGGCAGAGCACTGGGCTCAGAGTGGGCTTTGACTGGGTGAACAACTCTATGGCCATCCTGGCTTAGATGACAAGGACACTGCGACCCGTATGTGAGATTAGAGACCGACCAACGGCCCCCAACCAGCTCATTTGACAAATAGATGAAGACTTTTCTATCATATGATTCCATTCCTCTGATCTATATAGATGTAGTCGCTAGCCGATAGAAAATGGATTAATCTCTCAGACACTCATTCAGTCACTTAACAGTCATTCGTTACAAAGCATTCTTATCATTCTTTACTTTCCATTATGAAGCTTGGTCTTCTTGTGTGGGCCACTGGTGCCCTCGCTGGACCATGCAAGCCATCCAGGCCTGCAACAACCCAAGGCTACAATGTGCCTGGCTCATTGTCGACTCTGCCTGGCACGGGTTCGACTTCGAGGGTCAATGGTGAACCAGACAGCACCAAGACCGACACTTTTACTGAAGCTATCTCTACTGGGTCGGGTGTCGGTGAGCAGCCAACAAGCTCTCCGTTCGTCTTGTTGCCCTCGACCGGGCAGCCAGACAACAGAGAGACTGGCGGCGTTCCCGGTACCCAAGAACCTGGCAACACCGAGACTGGCAGTATCGGTACGGAGACTGGTGGCGTTCCTATCTCCAACACAGCTGTCACCCAGCCTTTGGGGACGGGCACAGAGACCCAAGGCCAAGGAACACAGCCCGCAGGCACTCAAACAGGCGATGTCCCTGGCACGGGTCCTTCTGGCAGTGTACACTCCGGTTCTGGTACCATCGGTGATCAGACTTCGGTCGAAGCACCTTCTGGCACTCAAACAGGCGATCTTACTACCATTGTTCCCTCTGGAAGTGTTCCCTCTAGCTCTCAAACAACCGGTGTCCCTGGCACTCAGACAGGTGATGTCCCCGGTACTATTGGCGATGAGACATCTGTCGGTGCCCCTACTGGTTCTCAGACAGCTGATATTCCTGGAACCGTGGGTGATGAAACTTCTGTCAGTACGCCCTTTGGCACCCAGACAGGTGATATCCCTGGCAATGTTCCATCCGGTACTCAAACAGCCGATGTTCCTGGCACCACCGGTGACGAGACTTCCTTCGTCAATGAGCCCTCTGGTCCTCAATCACAGGGTACTGAGGGTGCTCCAACAGGTACTTCTGAAGTTACAGGCACTTCCCCATCTGACAACACTGGTGCCACGACCCTTCCCGGTGCGGACTCGACTGAGACTGCATCTGGAGGCGTTCCTTCCGAGGTCCCCAGCGGTGATGTCTCTGGGTCTGCTCCCGTCTCTCAGACTGGCAGTAATACCGATTTGACTGGTGGCCCTATTCCCACTGGCATTGAGACTGGCTCCCCTATTGATGGTACTTCCACCGGAGCTGAGCCAGCCAACACTGAGGCCGGCTCTGCTACCGAGGTCAGTGGCGTCCCAACAGGCACGACTTCTGGAGGGGCTGAGACCGATTCGAACCCTAGCAACACTCCTGGAAACTCTCAGCCCGCTGAGTCCCAATCGCCCTCTGGCTCCGATGCTGAGACGGAGACAAACGCGACCGGGGAGCCTCAGATTACAGGATCCGCAACATCCGATATCACCAACATTGGTTCCGTGCCAGCAAGCGAAACTACCAAGCCCGACGCCGGAGTCACGGATTCTGTACCCATTTCCACTGGAGTCACAGACCTGCCAGCCTCTACCGAAGCACCTTCAGTGACATCTGCACATTCAGGTAGCAGCACTCCTATCGTAACTCAAGTTCCAGATGGATGGGCACCAACTTGTGTCTCTGGCCACACAGAATGGACAGCTAACACTTGGATTACCACCACTATGGAAGGCTCAACCACACCAACTGTAGTTCCAGTTCTGGTTGATAGCAAGGACTGTGATGATGATGGTTCGGGTCTGATTCTCTTCGGATTCCCTCCCGTTATTGGCACAATCTTCAAGCTGCCTAAAGCTCCCAAATTCTCGCTCCCCTGCATCCCCCCTGGCTGCACATCTCCTCCCACGACCGAGCCAGCTGGAGCTGGAGACGGTGACGATGGCGAAGATGAACCATCCAAGTCTGACAGATCTTCTGTCACTTGTACAGATGCATCCACGGTGAGCAACTGTCTCGTTCAGTGCACAACTCGAACTGGCGTCAATATTGCTGCCACTCCGGAATGTACTACAACCTGCTCCAAGACCGCCACTGGCTGCAGTGTCACTGGTACGACTACTACCACTGAAGTGGATGCCTGTAAGGAGACATCAGATGCCTGGGATCCCGATGGTGACTGTGGATGCGCCAACTTTCCAGATTCGGGCTTGCCAGATGCCAACTTGCCAGATTCGGGCTCGTCGGATCCGGAATTAGAATCGAGGTCTGCCTTCACAGAGAATACGGGGGCATCCGGCTTACAGGCAAGGTGGGCTGGCCCTGACGTCAACCTCGAGAAGAAGGTTGGGTTCTGTGATGATACAACACTAAAAAGAACATTCAACTTCCCATCCTACCCTCAAGGTGGTGACATCATCAAAGTTGAGGGCGAGCTTAAGAAGAGGCCTAAGGAGTACTCTCATTATAGGGATGTCAAGCGCTGGTACTATATGGGAACCGACACGGACGGCAGGCCAACACTCATGGGACCTAAAAACGACGCTGCGACCCTGAAATTGCTGGAAAAGGCACAGGCTACTACCGACCACGTTTTTGAGAAGAGTTTCTTGAGGGAATTCTGGAAACAGATCACTAAGGATGGAGCGCAACCCGCAGACATCTATCTACAGCCGGAACCCCAACAGACGGTAAAGATCATCAGTTGCGACGATCTCTTCAACTACGGAGGAGGTGCTGGAATGGACCTCGTCAATGATGTCTATCTGGAGTATCCAGGAGCGACCTTCTTCAAGTTTGACGCCATTAAGCCAACTAATTCAAAGTTACTTGGAGACATGGCAGGCATGGACAAATGGGTTAACGAAGGAAAGGCAAGTGGAAAGAACAATCAAGATTTTACTACCCATTACTAACTGAATCTTGTAGGGCTTGGCCACCTCTCCTTCAGACCTCAATAGGCGAATCAGGGAAGAGATCAGGCCCGTCAACCCCCCTCAAAGTGATATGATGACCTTCTTGGGCAACGTTGAGACGTACCTCAAATGGATTGAACAGATTAAGATTGGAACCCAGGTCGCTAGCCACCCCGACTTGCAAGCTATTATGATCCGACAAAACAGTCGTATTTACAAAGCACTGTAAGTAACCGTCCTCAAGGACGAGATGTTGTTGATTGGATCTAACGCCGGATACCTTAACAGTCAGAAGATGGATAAACATGCCAAGTGCAAGAATGATGCAGCTACGATAAGCGGAAAGTGGTCTTTTGCAGACCGGTACAAGGAGCTTATGCTTGAGCGTTTCGACGGCTCGGTAACCGGTTTCTCTATAAACCCACAGATCTCCGCCGCTTATACGAGATTGTTTGGCTTGGTGCAGAACGGTATAAATGACGCACGCGCAAAAATGTTGCAGGTGCCCGCAGCCACGCAGCCCGCAGCTATGGCCAAGTTCTGCAGGGTGAGAGACCACTGGAACCTGGTAGTTAAAGAGTTTGGAGCCAGCCAGCAAACCTTCAAACCTCCAAAGATTTCCACTCCTGCTTGGGAGTGGCCGACACTCTCGAAGCGCGACGGCGAGGGTTCTTGCAAGATCGATTTACCAACAACCTCTTCGGAGGCCACTACCTTCTCAACCGTCTTTACATCATCGAAGAGCGAAGAAGAGAGCACCACTGATAGTGCACCAACTGCTACCCGCTCAATCAGCCTCTGTACTTCAGATAAAGACTGTGAATCGATGGATTGCAAGGAAGACCAGAGAGCAGTCTGTGGGAACACGGTGCAACCACTGCCTGGTCTGCCCCAACTTCCCAAGACGTGCACCTGTGTCGCCGAGACTACCACCACAGCGGAAGGGGCTAGTACCACAGCTGAAGAGACTCAAGCACCTTCCATCGGTCTCATGACCTGCAAGACAAAAGAGGACTGCTACGACTTCAAGTGCGACGAAGAAGGTGCCCGTCCCGTGTGTGGCGCTGGAGTACCAATTATAGGAGGCATTCCCCAGTTCTGCCACTGTGTCAAGCCAGCCACGACCACCGAGAGCACACCAGAGAAGACAGAAGATCCCGGAGCCGATGGTCCGGAGAAGAAATGTGCTACCCATTCAGATTGTGTGGACTGGGATGGTGACTGCGATGATGACGAGAAGTTTTGCAACGCAGCTGGTGCGACGACAATCAACGGCGTCCCTACCTTTACCAAGTCAATCTGCAAATGTGAGCGTAGGGAGAAGGAGAAGGAAGATCCTGATTTCAACGCCAAACTGCCGGAGATGGAATGCGCTACTCATGACGATTGTTCTGAGTGGAAAGGGAAATGCAATGATGGTAAGAAGTTTTGTAACGCAGCTGGTGCAACGTCAATCAATGGCGTTCCTACCTTTACCAAGTCAATCTGTGGATGTTAGAGCATGAGGTTGTTGGTTTTACCTTAGATGGGGGAATTCTTTATTTTCTAGTTTGACATATTTCTTGTCATAAAACCTTTATGTAGACATGATCTTACTTACAAATGTATTTTATATATTTTATCTCTCAATCACCTAGTCCCTATCTTGTCACCAACTGAGTACTTTGTAGCCACTCCAGTTGTTTCCAGTCACTGAATCAACTTTTCTCTTGGTCTTTTTCTTAGTATTTTGTTAGTTTTCCTCTTTATCCCCCTCTTCTTTCAATACCTATTTCTTGTAGCCTTTTTACTGTCTCTTTCTCTTAACATGCTCAGCCTCAGATAACTAGTGGCTCGCCAGCCAGTCACAGTTATCGTGTCTATGCAAGATTACGTATTGTCTTATTATTGAGGCTCAGCAGTATACCCCGCAATAAGGCTTTCAGCTCTCAAACCTTCGTTGCTTACTTACCGTCTTTAGTGAAACTGCGCTTAACAGGCACTCGCAGCTTGGCACGGCTGATCGGATTACTACGTTGCTATTATCATGGCACCGAGCGAGCCATTTCAGAACGTCAAAGCCCTGATCGTTGGGCCTAGCTCTCCTGCAGTGCCCAGCGAAATTCACCAAGCAGTGGCTGAATTCCAGGCGGTTCTTACCGAAGAACAGCGCCAGGAATTCAGCCGTACCAAGAAGGAAAAGCCAGTCGATTGCATCCTCACCTTTACAGCAGAACTGGACCTGGAGAACCGCAAAAAGCGAAGAGGACACAGTATCGCGAGCAGACTACGCCATGTGCTACAGACAGTACAGGAGTTTTCGACTGTTATCGATACGTTTATGTCTTCTAATCCAGACACGGCAGCACTGATCTGGGGAAGTGTCAAATTCACGATTCTGATCGCCATGAATGCTGTGTCCTTTTACGAAGCCTTATCCGAGTTCTTTTTGGGACTAAAGGATATGCTGCCCAGGTTCTCGGAGTACTTTACGCTCTATCCTCAATCAGTGCGTTTGCAAAAGTCTCTTTGCGATCTTTACGCGTCCCTCATTCATTGCTGCAAGCATGTAGTGGAAGCATCCCGACGAAAATGTGAGTCTCGTCTTGGGGTTTGTAACTGGTCTAATGATTCGTCAGGGCCAAGTGTATTTGCTCGCAGTGTTGTTCAGTCCTTCGAACAGGAGTTCAGAAAGGACAAGGCTGATATTCAGAGTCATTACAACAACGTCAACGAAGACATCCAACTCGCAAAAGCTCAAGCCGACAAGCAAGAACAGAAATTGCAACTTTGTGCACGAGAAGATGCTTCACAACACGACAAGGGTTTCGAAGAATTCGCAGATCGGACTGATAACAGTCTTAACAACCTCACAATTCAACAACGTCAGTCCAGAGAACGCAGGGTCTTTCAACAAAAGCAAAGTGTCCTTGACAACCTGTCAAGTCACAACTATCAAGCGCCTTTCATCCAGGGTCAAAGGAGTAGATACCCGGGGACCTCAGAATGGCTCGCAAAGACGCCTGAGTTCATTGGCTGGAAGAATGGACACGACTCTGGCCTGTTTTGGCTAACAGGAAAGATTGGTGCTGGGAAGACGATTCTCACAACTGCCATCATCGATCAACTCCTCATCGATAAGAAAACCCCAAACGATCCTGTCACTTTCTTTTTCTGCCGCTTTGACGACAAAGCTTCACTCTCTGTTGAAGCCTTACTCCGATGCATTTTGAGACAGATGCTAAGTGTTTCGGATCTCGACGACGATTTCCAAGGACCCATAGCTTCAATCGATGACTCTGTCGATAAAGAAAGCTTCTTGTTGAATGAGCTACTGATGTCCCGAGTGAAACAGTTTAAAGAGGTATTCATAGTGGTGGACGGCGTCGATGAATGCGAACCCGCGGATCGACAACGAATTATTAGCACTCTTCATAGCTTGATCAAGAGTGGTTCATGCGTCAAAGTCTTCCTAGCTAGTCGCGAAAGACTAGAAAGTGACCTGAAGAAGGTTTTCAAGCCAGAATCATCGGGAGTTGGGACTTACACTCATCTTTCGATCGAACACCCTTCAGCTCAGTCAGATATCGCCACATACATTGATCAGGTCATTTCACTGAAGTCCGACCAAGAGGAGCTTCAGGTTAGAGATAGATCCTTGATTGCAGAAATTAAGAAAACTCTCCAGCAAAAGGCTGACGGAATGCAAGTACACATCCCTTGTTTATAGTCAGTTAGGTATCTGACTCGTATTTTAGGTTTCTCTGGGTTGTACTTCAGATCGAAGAACTTTGCTGTCAAAGATCTGACGAAAGCATACGTCTTGCACTTAACGATCTACCTGAAGGACTTCCGGAGATGTTCTCTCGGGCTGTTGATCGTATCATCTAGCGAAAGAATGACAATGTTGCCCAACAGCTTATGCCTTGGCTGTTGGCAGCCCGAAGCCCTCTCACCCTGGATCAACTGGAGGAGGTTGCCGATGTTAGGATTAATCAGCCACGCTCCATGCCGGAACGATATCTCAATGGGATCGAGCAAATAGCGTCCTGGTTTGAGAACCTCATCAAGATTGACGAAGAAACACGATCGGTGCATTTCGTTCATAGTAGTGTGCAGCAATTCTTCCTCGCCCCAGTATACAAAGCGCACCAGAATGGATTCCACAAACCCTTCATCGATTCAGATCAATATTTGGGAGATATCTGCCTGACCTATCTCAATTTCAGCGACTTCAAGACAGCATTGGGTGTGGATGTGATCCCGAAAGTTGAACCAACTCGGCTCATTGAATCGACCATTGCTTCTTCCTCATCGAGTGCAGTGAATCGGAGTATTGTAAGCTTGATTTCACGATCAGAGGCGTTGAGGCGTTTCGCGCCAAAGGTTCTGTCCCAGTCCCGAAACCAAGAGAACCCAGTCTCGTATATGCATCAAAGAGGCCGCAGTTTGTACCAGGATTCAGACCAAGATCCACAGCAGACCTCGCACGCAGATGAAAAGAATAACCACCTGCAGCATGAATTTCTTAGTTATGCGGCAGTGAACTGGTTTTACCACACAGTCAACTTCAACTCAGAGTCCAGCACATTCAACATTCTCCGCAAAATAGTCCTTACTCCTGGTGGTTACCCGTGGGTTATCAGACCTTGGAAGGATAATATACAAGAACCTAAGGACTTGGGAGAAATATTCCCACTCATCTTGGACCTGCAACATGATGGATTACTGGAGGTTGCCCTTGCAACTAGGAACTCTCTTTGGTGCTACCCATTTGAAGACATGCTAATGTTGGCCATAGCACGCAACACTCCTGGTCTTATTGATTGGTTCTTCAACCACTTTCCTATATTGAGTAAAGAAGAGTATGTTAGTATACTGGAGGTGATCCTTCACTCAACACCGGAGTTTCGAATGGACGCTGTCGATGCAATATTTCGCCTAGGGCGTGGACCAGACGGTGAGAAAACGCTATTGCCGACGTCTTTGCTTTGCACAGCTGTGGAAGCAAGAGTAAGTCATGTGGTAGAGGAACTACTACGGCGAGGAGCAAACCCTGACCTCCGCGAAAGATACTATAACATATATACGGGCAGGTTCACTACTCTGGCCTACGGAGAGCGTTTGAAGGACGTGTCAATGTTGCACATAGCTTGTGTCAACAACGATTATCCCACAGTTTTGTCACTTGCGTTGTATGGGAGTTCTTTGGATGTTACGGACTCGAAAGGCCGGACGCCATTGTCTTATGTTGTTGCACGTTACCGCGGAGCCGGGGTTGTTAGGAATGCTATACTGCACATTCGGCTTACTAGTCAACTTGGAAGTGAAAGCCATATATCGGATTTAACCATCCATATTGTCACTAAGCTAATCGAGCTCAAAGCAAATATTGAAGTAGGCCAACCCCTCCTAAGAGCTATTGAGGCGGGGAACGATGATATCGCTTGGCTACTTATTCAGGCCGGAGCGAATGTTAATGCACGGAGGGGTCTCACAACATGTCTTAAGATGGCTAAAAATGGAGGACAGGGCTTTATTGTTGATGAATTGCGCAAGTTTGGGGTAAAGTGATAGAATTTATTCCTCTTCTAAATAAACAACGTTCAAGTAGCTGTCTCAACCTGAGGTTCATGTGCTCAACGGTAGGCAGAAGTCGTGCAGGGATCAGGCAAGTACGTTGTCAACAACTGCTAACCTCCCTGGCATTTAGTGGATACCCGCTATTTCAGGCCACTGTAGTAATTCGACTATCCAGACACAGCTTACGAACAAACAATCTTGACCACTCATTATCATTTCATCCAATTAATTTTGCGCGGTGAAAATTATAACTCAATTTGCTCAAGTGACACGTTAAGGTACGTATAACTGCTGACCTAAGCCACTGCGCGTCCAGTGATTGTCGTAGGGCTGCTTGTCACTCAGCCTCAATGCAACTTTGAGGCGTCTGCCTAAACAAGGCAGACAAGATCATTTTCAACCTCGATTAACCCCTCAAAACCATCAGATTTCATCAGAAATTCTGTCTTGACACTTTTGGATAACGTCAAAATGTCTGAAAAACGAAGAGACTCTATCGCCGACGACTGGGAAGAGGTCGAAAGCGCTGCATCGGTCATTTCATTCGATTCTCGACCTTCGACGCCATCCCCATCTTCCCCGCAAGAACCCCCTGTACCAGTGCCAGTGCCCACAACGTCACAGGCCATCGTATCCTCTACCGAGGCGCCATTAGATACCGCATCGACATCACAACTTCCACTGCGCCTGAAAAATGATGAACCTGACTCATCATCCATTTCTGAAGACCAACAGCTACAGCCTGGCTCGGTATTCTTCGGACAGCCCCCCGAAAAGCAAGACGATGCTTCCCCCATACCAGACCCCAACCCTGGCGATTATCACAGAGCATGCCAAGCCATCACACAATCTCTCGACTCTGTCGCCGAACTGGCATTTAGCCTAGGCGGATATCGAATCTCCACGATGCATCTTATTCGCTCGACATGCGAGAATGTCTCTGCGCAGACAAAAGAACTTGACAAGATGCTTGAGGGCTACGCTAAGCACTGGGTGTCCAAGGGCTCCAATATGGCTGTAATAGATGATGTCCCACTGGATCCAGAGCTATGGGATATGATGTCTGAGCTCAAAGAGCTCCTCTTGAACACACATACCGAGTTGTCAACTCTTATCCCGGCTAGAGATGCAACCGACTTTTTATTCGCCAAAGATATTCCTTTGCACACGAACCTTGCCCTGGCTCGTTATCTAGAGTCCCTCGAGGATACAAATGAGCTCTTTACCGAGTTTTTACCCATTTTTAAAGCGTACGTTCAATCGCCTCAGCGTATTATGTACCCAGTGTTAACCTTTACAGGGACTTTGATGAATTTCGAACCCAGCACATGGCCTTTCAAGCAGCGACATCGAACCAAGATTATCGAGAGCCTCATCGCCAACCGCCTCATCCCAAAGTTCGCCGCATCCGTCAAGAACTGTATGATTTGAAGGATCGCTTCGTCTTGATAAACGTTTTCCTGTCAAGACTCAAGGACTCTCACCCATCGCCAAAGGTCACCGACCCTGAGGTGTTCAAATCACTAAAGCGCGTTGTCGAAGCTATCTCAACAGTGCTCACCAACAACCCATCAGAGTGGATCGACTCTGACTCAGCGCCTTCAACTCCAGGAGCCATGTCTTATCCCCAATTTATTACGTTGGATCCTGATGTTCTTCATGATGTTACATCGCACCTGAAGGGCTACCAAGAGGAACTCGATATTGATCCTCACCAGGATGGCGGTAGTTATTCAGACGAGATGATACGGAATCACCAGGAGTTTCTTCTTCTTGAGGGCGGTCAACTAGAGGAGCTTCGCTCTGTAATTAACTTTACTGAGTCGATGTTGATGATGCAGAACTAGATTATGAATGGAATTATGGATAAGGAAAATATTGAAGTTTGGTCTCTTAGGTTGGATTTGCAATATTCGCGATGAATTGTTTTGATATATTTACGTCATAAGAATATGATAACTGTTGAGGGTCTCGTTATGGATAGCCAGGCTAGATTGAGAATGTCTTGGGATCCGATAACACTGCGATTCAGCAAGGTTAGGCAGAAAATAAGAATTTATAAGCCGTTGAGAGTAATCACAAGACTCGCTATATAACTATGACTCTGCTGTTGGCAACCAACACCTACATTCCGAATGACGGAGGCTAAGTCAGCCCGATAAGATAAGGGATAATGGTAGTGCAACCAGCAACAACATCCGCAGTACTTCCAACCCGCCAGTAAAGACCGCAAACATAGCTGACGTCTCCTCGCGTGCCTTGACAATTCAGTGGGCATGTTCCGTCCGTGTTCTGAGTGTAAGTGCAGGGCATTGGGGTCGGACCCTGCGAAGGATCAAAGTAGACAATTGAAAAATATCGCTCTTGTTGATGTCGGTGCCTCCCACTTGGCCGTCTCCCGATCCGTCAACCTCTATGAAGGGACTGCCGTTTGAGGTTTGGAATCTGAAAATCTGGGTGGGATAAAGCCCGGTATGGTAACACCAATTGTACCACCGCCAGAGTCGGAAAACAGGGCCCCATTGTATTGAGCATTGCCACTAACCGCGTAGATGTTGAATGTACTAGGTGTAAGAAGCACGACTGTGACAGTAATGCTTGTTGCGTTCACAGTGACGGTCTCAACGTCAGTCGAGGTGCTGATGACTGTAATTTTGTCAAATTGTGTGGTGGTGGTGGGGACCTATGATCGAGACCTTAGTATGCTTCTCACGATTGTAATGAGAATGGATAAGATGATTGACTTACAGTGGTGATGGCGGTGGTAGTCGTGGGTTCATCCATGACTAGCGTGGTCGTTGTAGTCGAAGTTGAGACCAAAAGACAGCTGCAAGCAGAGGAAAGGATTTTTCTCCCGCCTTTGTGGAACTTGAGGCACGATGGTGTAGGCACAGAAGTGGCAGAAGTAACTCCACGATTTTGCAAAGAATGATGGGTTTTGATGGACTTGAGAAACTTGGCGTCCTGCAAAGCGGGGTCTTGCAGACCAGTGTCCTGCTGAACAGTGTTTTGCAATACGGCAACAGTTGGAGAAGCGCAAGGGGTAGAAGTTGAGACGGCCTCGATAGTTGCAGTTACCGTAACCGTATTAGTGATTGCTGTCGATACTGTGACAGTGTCGACAGTTGTTTCGGTTGCAGTAGTTGTCGCATCAGTGATAGTAAATGTGCCTGAAGTGACTGTGGCAGTGGCATCGATAGTGCGAATAATTGTTAGAGGGATTATATGGGTTAAAGGGAAGACATACGTCGTGAACGAGGTGGACGTTTCGGTAGTAATAATCACAGGAATGTCAAGATAAGAGGAGCAGAAAGCTGAGGCCTCAGTTTGTTCATGTGCTAGCGTGACAATGACGCTGATCAACTTGCAGAAGCTTTTCGGACGACTACGAGCAAGATCAGGTGCAGCGTGTATAACCTCTTCCAAATCTTCTTCCGTGAGCCTGATGAGGTCGGCATCGGCGATAGGTTCGCTCCTGTCCTTCAAGTTGGAGAGGCCGGGGACGGTGACCGTGTCATTGGAGAGGCCAGCATCGAGAGCAATGTCGTTTGAGGGGGCATCGAGGCCCGCCTTCTTGGAGTTGGGCACGCCGGTGGCGATGCCGAGAATAAAACCAGCGATGGTGATAGCACGCATGATTAAGACAACTCTGCGTTGTTAAGGGCTGATGTGAACAATACCTGGATGTAAGGCTTTATGAGAAGGGGTTTATATGCCATTGACAAGACCTCTCCGGCTCATACACATCGAACTGAGCGGGCAAGTCGAAGGGTTATAATTGAATTGAGTAGACACGGGTATTGGCTAAAGAAACAGTGGTTCCCATCTAAGGTGAAGTGGGAAAACGAAACTTCCGACACGAATCTCAACAGCTAATAACACGTACGGGCCACAGATTAGACATCATGCCCATTCCTCAACAAATGATATAGCCTTCTGCCACAATAATCCAATACAAAACCATGAAAATGATTGACCACTAGTAATAAAATCTTGTCTAATGAGCTGATAATTGACTTGGGATTGGGAGGAAGGATGGTCTGAAGTTTCTGAAGGAGTTGGAAGCAAGTGGGAAGGGCTTGAGAAAATTGCATACAAGAATGCTGCAAACTTACTTAGTCTTAATCCTTAGGCTAGGGGTTTTTGGATTCCCAGTGCAAGCCCCATGCAGCCCGGCTATACGGCACCCGAAAACTAATAAGCCGAGAGTAGCTACAAGACACTAAGCGATACCCAATTTGGAAGACGAACATCAGGACCTTTTGTTATCGTCTGCCTGCTTTAGGCATCCGGATTAATCAGGTTGCCGTATTTCTTACTTAGACTTTCTTGCGCAGATTTCGAAGGAGGGATGATACAAATTAATTGACGCACGTATGTAGTTGATAAAATATATTCTTGCTTTACGGTGCCTTACCTCTTTCTCATCAGTTTACTTCAGGTTACTTTTCGACAACAATGAGCTCTCCATCTGTATCCACTGCCAGCGAACCGGCTGATACACTGAGCCCCGGTGCTTTAGCTGCGCGGGGAAGAGAGATCACCGGTCTCTCAATATTTCGCAATACCAGCGATGATATAACCGCAGAAAGAGTAACGGAGCTTATGTCTCAAATGAATTCAGACGTCCCTCAAGGAGGACTGGATATGAAATACGGGCCAAAAGAAGCTCAGCGTCTGCGACTCTGGAAACCCAGCCAAGTTTCAACCAAGACCCCCGTTGTTGTTTACGTTCACGGTGGAAGTTGGAGAATTGGCACATACCTCGATTCAACTGGCGCGAAGAAAGTTAATCACCTAAATGAACTCGGGTATGCTTTTGCCTCTATCAACTATACCCTCATCCCGGAGTATACCGTTGAAGATCAGGTGCAAGAGGTCGCTGACTCAGTAGCCTACTTGATCAAAAACGCCACTGAATTCAACCTTGACTCAGAAATCATTGTTCTGATGGGCCATAGCTCTGGCGCACATGTGGTTACCTTGATAGGTACAGATCCAAGCTATGCGAAAAAAGCAGGCTTCGCGATGAACGCGCTGAAAGGCATTATCGCTCTGGACGGGTCAAACTATAACGCGTTGGCCGAGTTTGCCGATAGCTCAGGACCTATTCTCACAAACATGATATACGGCCTGAGTGACGACCCAGAGAGGCTGAAGGCGATGTCGCCAACATATCATGCGGCTGCGCCAAACGCTGGGGCATTTTTACTCCTCCACGTCCAGAGGAAAGGAGGTATTCGTCAAGCGGTTGAACTGTCTGCGGCGCTGAAAGCTGCGGGCACGGAAGCAGATTTGCATGTTTTTGAGGGGGAGTTTTTTGAAGGGCATGTTGCGATGCTGCTTCGACTTGGAGATGCGTCGTATCCTGCGACGTTGGTAATGGACAGCTGGCTGAAGAAGCATGTTCCTGTCAATTAAGTTCAGTTGCAGGGTTGGAAAATAGAAACTGTAACGGAGTAGTATAGTGACTTAGATTTGAAGGTAAACTCTCATTATTTCATTTCTATTATCCAGTCAAGTCTTGTCATCCAAGAGATGATTGGAGGACTTCATTGATGGAGTTTAAGGGACAACTCTTTGATCACTATGGCCGACCTATGGCTTCAAGATTGCGTAACAAGCTAGGGAAATCTATAAGGTCTTGTAGCATCTATCGGAAGCTTTCTCTAACATCTTCCAAGGTGCAAGTCCGGCGTGGAGACTCCCTATCCGTATTGATAAGATGTTAGAATAACTTGAGGAAGTCTTGCGCAAGACTGCATCTCAGTCACTCATTCAGTGTCGCCTGATACATAGGAATTTATTCGAGTTAAGGCTCCTATCTAGATAACCCCAAACATTCAGCAACCGATACAAACCGAAAGTGCTTAGCAGTAAAGAATTCCAACAAGGCCGGTGTTATGACCGTAATGCTGGTATTGACCCAAGCATGCATCAACACAATTGGTCCTGCATAATCATCCTCACCAACTCTAGTCTCCTTGCTTTTCCACTTGTTAATAATGTCAAGACTGGATTCAGCTTGGTCGTCCGCTTTAAACTTCCAGTCATATGTGTCCAAAGCCCACTCGGCAACAGTGTAGCCATTGCTTGTAAGCATTTTCATACAATCATCTTTGCATGCGCCATATGGCGGCCTAAGGAACTTTGATCGTGTGCCAGTTACTCTATGCACCCAAGAGTTCATTTTCTCCTGAAGCTTGTTATTACTGTACTTGTCAATGTAAATATTAATAACCTACAATATTTTCGATCGCTTTCTGAGGCGTGACGTCGTCCAGGCGAATATGGTCCCACCTAAACAAAGCATTAGCTACTTCCAGTTTACGAGTGACGGTGAACCGACGTGTGGAGTGCGATTTGGTGGCCAGCAGCGTGAGCAGCATAGATATATTTATCCAACTTCTTCCACATTTCAAAGTGGTAAGGAGCATTGGGAAAGAATGTTGCAGTCGCATTGTAGCGTTTTAAAAGCGCGAGGAGGTCATAGATCTTCTCGTTCGGGTTGTCATCATATGTGAGGGCAACAGTGCGTGGCGCAATACAGCGTTCTATTAGTGTAAGTAGACATCTATTGGTGGATTTCTCTGAGCTTACGGTGCATGCGAAGTGGTGTTTGGGGGATTGTCTTCCTAGGAAATGCTCCTTCTAAACTTATTGAGATTAGAAAATCTGCGACTCATTACCTCAAGTGTCTTACTAGAATATTATTAAGGCAGTCGTTAATAAGAACACGATGCCTCTGTGAAGAAAGGTTGAACTGGACATAGCTGCTTGTATTGTATAGTTAAAAATAAATAATTTAATAAATATTCTAAAGTGGAAGAATGCTAACTTGGAGGAATACTTTATGCGGAGCGGCAGAAGCCTTAGTTTTGCAGAAAATATAATTTAATTGGATATTAAATCAGCCGCTATGTAGCTCTCCATTCTTACCGACAACTGCAAATCCAAATTTTAACCAATCTATTACAACAGCTTGTATCTCCCGAGTGATGCATTAGCACTTCCCCCCACTCTGCAGAGAGTCACATTGTGGTAAACTAAGACGTGTTGACCGCTCCGTGACTTGAGTGCAAAGTTAACAAGATTTCTTCACCGCTCGTAGTCGATTTAAGTTATACGATATGCCTTGTAGTTTGGGTAACATTTTATATTAGAGCACTTTATTAAAGTTGGACTAATAAAGCTTCATGAGTGGGGGTGCACCCGTTAAAGCTCCCAGCAAATGTGCTGAGTAAATTTCCAAGGAGTCACGAGACACGAGCCACCCCACTGGAGATGGTTACCGAAAAATCGGATTGTGGGCTGAGGTTGCAATTGGTCGGGTCGTTTAATAAGGAAACGTAGAATCAGTCGGGTTACTTCATATACGAGGCCGGTATTTAGAAAAGACCCGAACTATTTCACTATTCGCACTCAACTACCCTTGCAGACATAATTTGCGTTTGTTAGAGATCCCAGATTAAAGAGTAACTAGTTAATAAAATGTCATTGCCATTGATAATGTTACCTTGACTACAGTAATCTATCTCACCTCTCATATCCAATTTTTGAGGTATTCTTCTTTCTAAACCTGGACTCGACATGACTGTTAAGCAAGAGAGAAATCTTCAATGGGTTGAGGTATGTAAGCCTTTGGCTTTGGTTGCTCGTTAAGTTTAATATTACGATAGCTGACTAACTTGACTCCAGGGACTTCGCGGTATTGCGTCCACACTGGTTTGGATAACCCATCTCACGCGTGCCGTTGATTACGACCTTTATTCTCCATCTTCCGGCGAAGGCCTAAGACCACGCCTGCTACAGCTCCCTTTTCTCCGGATTTTAATCCAGGGGCGTATGGGAGTTATTATCTTCATCTATGTAACCGGCTACGTATGCGCATTGAAGCCGCTGGCCCTGTTTCGTCAGGGGGACTTTGAAGCAGGATGGGCTTCGATCTCCAAAACCGCACTTCGACGTCTCCCACGTCTGATGTATCCTAGTGTAATCGCAACAGCTATTGCATGGACGGCGGCGCAGCTGGGCCTTTTTGAAGTAGCAAGGCAGACCGACAGTTATTACTTGACTGAAACTGCCCAACCGAGTCTCCCGATTGTTTCTGCGGTGAGGAGTCTTTTTGTCAACATTTTCAACACATGGACGGGAGACGGGAATAAATACGACGTGCATCAGGGCACGCTATTTGTGCTTTTCAAAGGCGCAGCTTTTGTTTTGGTATTTCTCAGTGCCACGGCCAAAGTCAAATCCCATTTCAGAATGGGTGCAGCCTTGGGTCTATGGGGCTACTACTGGTATTGTGCGGATCGTAAGTGTTGTGTTCCTAGCCTGTGATAGCCAAGACTAACTTGTGGATAGCATACTTTATGCAATTCTGGTGGGGAGTGCTTATGAACGATTTGCATAACTCTCAACTCCTGCGTGTCTCACGGGCCAAGTCTCGTTATCTCCCAGCCATTGCCTCCTCGATGATGGTAATTGGCTTGTTTATCGCTTCATACCCTGAAGGCCACCATGAGAGGACCCATTGGTCATACTGGCAAGATCGGGCACTCTCCAAGATCCTGCCCAAGGACTCCGAATTCCCCAAATTTGCCTCTGCCCTTGGGTTCGACCTCATAACTCTTGGAGGGGCGCTAATGCCTGAGCATAAAATCCTATTGTCCCATCCTATTCTGCTTTGGCTTGGGAGACACTCTTTTGCAGTATATCTACTGCATGGTACACTTTTGAGATGGCTGCTTACCTGGATGATGTATGGAGCAGCTCAGACATCTGATACACAGCTTGAGCGGCGAGACGGGCTCACACAGTTCACGTACCAGGGTCATTTTAGACTACTGTTTTGTCTACCTATCTGGTTGGTGGTCTTGTATGGATGTGCTGCATTGTGGACAAGATATATCGACATGCTGGCTCAGCGCTTCACAGCACGGCTAACTACTTACATAATGCGAGAGGATAACAAGAACTTGGATCTTGTATGAAGTATCCAGTAGATAGAATACTCGTATTAGCGATACTCATTGCCGAATAGCTGCAAAGGCCTAGTACGTCACCGCTATAAAAATATTTATTAGAAAGAACTGCCGACAGAAGCTATGGGAAAGTCCCTCAGGAGTTTATCGAAACTATCAGGGATGAATGTGTGCGGTGGCATGACAGCCTCCACGCGTATACCATCACGGAGCCCTCCTTCAACCTAACGTAAGGAACTGACTTTCCGACTTTCGACTTTTAAGTACTGAAATATTCCAAGCCCATGAAACAACAGGGGAGCACAATGCACTAGCATGAGTCACGACCTTGTCCCACCCTTCTGGGTCGAGCTATTTCTCGGGTCATTTGATTAATCGAACGGGATAGTGGAACCCGAGTCTCCACCATATCAATAAGGTTTCGGTGTATTGAATTTCCATCTTGTCTTAAATTGAAGGCATATTGTCAGAGGGCAAGTCCATCAACCTCCAAAATGAAGGAAGGTACAAAGGCCCGTGACGGGGGTGTCAACAAGGATCTAGAGGCACCCCCAAGCAGATATCCAACTATCCCTCTTTTGTATGTAGAATCCGGTCTCGGAGATCCTCTTAGTAGTAGCTATACCCCTTAAAAGGGGTGCTCGGAGGCGACTTTGTCCCTCCTTCAAGTAACAATGTTCCTATACATCAAGTGGCACCTTTGGCTCTGACACATATTAATGCTTCACGAGCCTCATATATAACATCACCTCTTTAAGTTCGCCTAATGGCTTTAGGACTACTACCCTCTGATACCAAGGAGGTCCCTTCTTATTGGAACCCTTTTGGCTCTAAAAAATAAATTAAGCAGCTGTCAAATGTCAAAGTAAACTACGCATTTGCCAAATGTCAATTAAGCATCTGTCAAATGTCTGAGCTTCCGCTTCGCTTTGGATTGGGCATCTCAAACATATTGGGATTGCTTCTACTGTCTTTTATACCGTGGCCACGACCACCTTCTCTCTTTACTGGGCTACCAGCCGCCGTCTTGCGAGTAATCGCTATCTTTTATAAAATCGAATATGCGCATATGGTCTGGCGATGGATAAGATACGAACCGACAAAACCTGCCACCAACGACGACGAGTTACCCCTGATTAGCGTGGTCATACCAGTGTACAACGAGTCCGAATTTGTTCAAAATTCCATCAAATCCATCGAGCTTTCAGACTACCCAAAGGAAAAGATTGAGCTGGTCGTCGTTGACGATGGCTCTACGGACGATACATGGGAGTATGTGAACAAAGCTATTTGCTCCATCTCAGCATGCGGCATATCCCATCGGCTTTTACGGCACTCAGTCAACATGGGAAAACGGAAAGCTATCCAGACAGGATTTACCATAGCACTTGGCAGTATCATTATATCCCTCGACTCGGACAGTGTTTTGGAAGAGACTTCACTTCGCAACATCGTGAGCCCCTTGATGCAGGACCCTACGATTGGCGCCGTGGCGGGGCATCTGGCTGCCTTGAATATCTCAAGCGGCGACAATTTATCACTCAATTGTCTTCTGCCGCGGCTCCTCGATATCGTCTATGAGCACGTCGGCAACCTACCGCGCTCAGCACTATCAGAGGAGGGCTTCGTCACGATTCTTCCAGGAGCTTTCTCAGCCTTCCGAGTAAATGCAGTCCGCAGTCATATCGACACTTTATGCACAAGCACTTTCCTTGGTTTACCGATCAAACACGGTGAAGATATGGAACTAGCATATCGCATTCTCGATGATGGCTGGAAAACCGTTTACCAAAGCAATGCGGTTGTTCACACTACGGCCCCTGAAACACTACATAAAGCATTTCTGATGTTTTCACGCTGGGAAAGGACTATGTATACATTTCTCTGCCTGGGGTATCCTGCATTGACAGCTCGCAAAGCCCTGAAGCTATGGTATATACGTCGGCCGCGCTCTTTTCCGGACATTCTAGACAAGGAAAAACAGGAAGACGAAACTGTCATCACGAAGGACAGGATTGGAAGCATATATCCGTTTCTTAACGTCGCCTGCATCTGGCTGAAAGGTCCCCTGATGATCCTGATCACTTTCAGTCTACTTACAAACTTCATCCGATATCCCAAAATTGCGGCTTGGGGGCTGTTGGAGCTATCAATTCTCACAATTTGGCGAAGTCTATTATTCATCCCTGACGCCCGACGGTATGAGGAAAATACTGACGATACTCATGTTGGCAAGCTACGGATACACTCTCTGGGAGGTAGATTAGTGTGGCGCTTAGTTCTTTCATGGCTCGCTGGGATGTTTCAAGTAGTGATTCTAAGTTGGACTTCTATCATGGGACTTCTGACTCTGAGAAGCCAAAGATGGTGGACTAGATAGGGGCGTTTTTCTTATCTATGTAGATGGTAAAAAATTGCTTCAAATACCCTGTGCAGTTTGCTACGTCAGCCTTGAAACTTTCAGGGTAATATTCGACAAGGGCGTCGAGCAAATTTCGGCTGGATACGAACTATAAAGTTCAAGCTATCGTGAAACATATCCAGGCTACCCATGCGACCCATGTCCACGAACTCGTTTCATTTTATTTAGGCTTTACACAAAGCAAAATACATGCCACATATTGTGCCGCTTAGGTCTCTGTGTCATTGTATAAGGAGAACCCCTTTTGAGAATCTCTAGGTTTTTCGCCAATTAGATCGGAACGGATTTTTTAAAGTGCTGGATTTGGCCTGTTGGGTCTGCCAAACTGAATAATTTGTTTGTGCTTTCGCAAGCTTCTGCTATTATCTGCTATTCTATTTACTGAGAGTCATGAAAAGACAGTATCTAAAAACAAGACACTATAGAGTAAGTCAGACAACATGTTGATTGCCCTGTAAGCCTGTCGACATGACCATCCGTACCGTGGTAACTAGAGCTAAAGAGAGTGTTACTTTGCTAGATATTAAGCAAGAAAGCGCCCTGTCAGATGGAGTTAGAGCAGCGAAGAGGGTCGACAGATATACCCTGCCCATGTCAAAGCGGCACGTCCTTTCCTCAGGTTCACGAGATCAGCCCTGATGGTGATACCTTTGGCTCTGTTATGAGTATCGATACCAAAATCAGCTCCCTACTAGCATCCATCCGGGCATGCAGCCTATGTTCAAACGACGCGCAGGTAATTCAGGACGCGTTCTCTGCTCTGAAGGATGTCTTACTACTACTAGAAGCAGAGCAAATTGCAATATTAGAGGCACAAACTGCTGAAGGGAGGTTAAATCGCCAGAATATAATGTTTAGCCAACCAGGCTCTGTGAGAGACAGGTTCATGTTTGGGAATATCGTCCTCGATGATTGCGAAACCACAATTATTGCTAAGAAGCTTATCCGAGATGTTGCATTGAGAATTGGACAGAATATTCAGTGGATTGGCATGAAGTGCGAGTCTGGAACTGTAGGGTTGATTCATCAACCTGAGCGATTTGACCAAGATGTAAGACTAGCGATGGATCGTGTTAAGAGAATGGTAGCCAGAATCTCTTGAAGCGTTTACCTTTATATAATTAACCTAAGAAAGTTATATAGTTAATAACTAATCATCATACTCAAATCAAACTCCCAGTGTTTCAATGTAAGGCAACGACAAAACAGCCCAGCGATGTTTGATATGTTCAATTGGTCTAAGAGAATTCACTTGCTAATATCTCAATTATTCCCAACAGGCCTTCTAGCCGACTCTTGACCGGCTGGCACATAATTTGAACGACTTGATATAGAATTTCCGTATCACGTTCTTCCTTGTTTATGGCTCGGCTTTCGATAGTCTCTATCACGCGCACCGACCTAGCCATTCTAATTTTAATGAGCTCATATACCGCAATGATACCTTTTCGTCCCGTCAAGGTCGAGTTTCCAATGATAAGATGACAATTCTCCATGGTCGAAGGAGTTTCCTGAGCGTATGTGATCGTTTTCGCAACCCAGTCATATATCAAGATAACTTCATTCGATATCTCAATTTCCTGATCCACGCAGGTAGTGCAATTCGAGATATGATTTTGCACTTGCTCAGCAGTCCATGAAACATGTAAAACTGCGTCTAGGCGGAAAGAGCATAGGTCACTGGATTGACTGACTCCAGTGGTATACATGAGTAATTGAGCCTTGCTCAGTAGCTGTGGCCATGGATTTCTGCAGGTTCTTTCGTCGGCGTGGTGCGATGTTAATGATTGCGTTGCCAGATCTGTGATATTGGCCATGGTTTCGTTTATCTCCGCATTGACGTCTGTTAATAGATCACTGGAGTGGGTTGTTTTCGTAGTAATGTCAGAATGTGAACTTGACATGGCTGCTGAAGAATAGTTGGATGGTTGGTCGGCAATTATGTCGAGTTCCAGATTAGCGTCGTCTGAGCCTTGATTAAAGAGGCCTCCTGGACGCACTCAATCGAAACCCTTCGTGGCGTCACTCCACAGCAGATCTTGCAGAGCAAAGTCATCAAGTTCAGAAGCGTTTGGAGCTTGTGTAAATCCCAGACTAAGCGTTGGGCTTTCGTCCCAGGCTTGTTGCGTCAAGGGAGCGATGCTGCCTGAGTCCGGCAAAGGTGGGGATAGCTCTGAGGGATATGGCAAAGGTAATTGCTTCCCCGAATAAGAAGAGCTATGGATATGATGGCCACGCCTATTAATAGATGTTGGCAGTTCGCAAACAGCGGGGGTTATAGTCGGTGACTTATTTGACCTATTTGACTTAAGGCGTGGACGTCCAGCACGACGGGCTTCACTGTATATACAGTTCTGACCTTGTAGCCGACATCTTGGGCAGCTCGGCCTTTCGTCGCTGCATTTGAGTTTGCTTCTCGTGCAGTTGTCACAGCACCCTCGGAGTCTTGAAATAACCATCCTTATCGAGCAATATTTCCGCAAGAACGCTCGGTTAAAAGCCACGTTAAGGCGGAAAGCTGGGTAATGGATGAATGACAAATGGTTTTCATATTTCTTGGGGACAGTTGATGCTGAAAATTATCCAAGACATCCTTTTCACACCGCTAGAGTGCTAGAACTAGTGAAACAGCTTATTCACAACCAAATTTGCTAGTTATGAAGATCTAGGCACTGAAGTGCTTTCGTCCGCCGAAGTTAAAGTCTAAATACGGTCTCGCGACCGGCTAACTATAGGGGTGTGCCACTTTATTAACTCATTTCACCGCCTAATATAGTTACCAGAACCAGGCTATCCCCTCTTGTTAACTGGAACTCTAAAAGTTGGTATGAACCTTTCCTATTCTTATTTGTTTCAATTTATAAATGTACAGAAATGATTCTGGCAGGCCTGATCTTCAGACTTATCTTTACGAGAGCATTTATTTCACTGTTATTTAAATAATGGATATATAAAAAGCGCGGCGTTTTCTCCATAACAATTTTCTATAGTTTCAATACTAGATCCTGGGCAGTTATTCGGGAGATTTGCTCGCTCAATTACGAATAAAAGCTACAAACAGTTGTCGCGGGAATGAGGTATAATTCGAAGATGTCACAATCCGTCTTATTACTACCCAAGTCTTACCTAGGCTTATATAACTTTGGGCAATCCTTAACAAATATTAGCCACCCAAGCTCTACGTCACATAAAGAGATATATACGTTAGCCAAATCCGAAATCTGATAGATCATATAATGACATCCCATCGAATGAAATGTCGCGTCTGGCTTAAGTAATATGGCGTCTTTGTGATTGGCTATTGGCCGTGAGGCTGTGAGCTGACTCAGGCTTAATTTCACGAAGATCAGTCTGGAGGCCTCGTAAAATTCTTCCCACTTCCTTCATCAACCGAACTCACGAATGAGCTGCCAGTAGTTGACGGCGATAAAACTCACAAGACAGCCAATTGGCTTTATAGTAGCTCGGGGCTATTGGCGTTCTCAATGGCCACATTGGACCCAAACCTCTACACTATCGCATGGATTGCCCCGCTGGAGATTGAGGCCCAGGCTGCCTTGCATATGTTGGATGACAAACATCGCGGAAAGTTTCCAGTAGGACGCGGAGATGACTATATATTCCAAGGTGGCAGCATATTTAGTCATAATCTTATTATTGCCACTCTTCCCGCCGGGCAGGAGTATGGGACGGGATCTGCTGCTTCTCTTGCCAGTCAGGTCAAGACCTTTTTCCCAAATCTCTGATTTGCACTTCTTGTGGGGGTAGCCGTTGGCTTGCCTAATCTTTCCAGCCATCCGCCGCGTGATATACGCCATAGGGATGTCCTTGTAGCACTTCCAGAGGGAGAGAGCGCTGGACTGATAGGCTATGACCTTGGAAAGGTCGCAAGAGAAAATGAGTTCCAGCCTCTGCGACTAGGACGTGCTTTAGCTACCACCAAAACCATCGTCAGGTCAGCGATAGGAAGCATCAAACTCAAAGCCCCATTCGATACTGAGGAATTTATCTTATATTACAAGAAAATTCAAAACATGCAACACGCCACAGGCAACTTCAGAGATCCTGGTCAGAGCCACGATAAGCTGTATGAGGCTTCGAATGATAGTGTTCCGAGAGAGATAGAGCAACCATGGCGGCCTGGGACTCAGCGAACCCGCGTATGGTATGGTTCAATAGGATCTGGTGAGAAGCTGATGGAGAACCCGCGTCTGAGAGACGAGTTACGGGACAGGTATGGTATTATTGGGCTTGAAATGGAAGCTGCAGGAACTTTGAACCGCATACCAGTAGAGGTTATCCGAGGGGTCTGTGATTATGGTGACGAGCATAAGAATAAGGAGTGGCAGCCCTAAGCAGCAGCAATGGCCGCAGCGTATGCAAAAGCCATTCTACGAGAAATCGGTCCCAAGGATCAGCATACGGGTATCCAAAGACGGGCGCAGATTGACCAGAAATCCCTGCCAGCTGCGATGAACGGGAAGATTCGCATCTCAAAAATTCCTGGGGAAATAGTGGTGAGAAATCCGGCTTCTGGTAAGAATCTTTCGAAAAGGACTCGCTCGATTGTTAAAGCAGAACTAAATGTCGAATCAATAGGGACGCCTACAGAAAGCTCGAGACCGTTGTTCTCTACGGTCTAGCAGCTACAGGAAAGAGTCAGATGTGTCTAAAAGTAATCTCTGAAAATAAGGCAAAGTAAAAAATAAGGCTAGAATTTGTTGCGAAGTGTCTGACAGTGGCAGGTTCCAAGGCATTTTTTACATTGATGCGAGTAACGAAGAGTCTGCAGAACGCGGCTACCTCGAAATATCTCTGGCATGCGGGTTTCAGACGTACCGGGAAGATTTTGAGCTCCAGGAACAGATCCGAAGGACAGGGTCTTGGCTTTCCTGCTGCAAAGAGCCCTGGTTTCTCATGATTGACAATGCGGATCAACCAGATATGCCTTTGACGAAGTACATTCCACACGGCGGCCCTGGAGCTATTATCATTACCACCACAGACGGACAAATGGCCTTACGAGGCAGTGCATGCGGAAAGGTTGGCACTATGAGCGACACCAATGCCTTCGAGCTATTGATGAGATACAAGCGGCCCGGAACACTCCTCGACAAGGCTGAAGAAGAAGTTGCTCACCGACTTGCCAGGGACGTTCTGGGAGGGCTATCCTTGGCAATTGTGCAGGCTGGTTCTTATATCTTCAACAAAAATTGCACCTAGGCCGAATATCACGAAGAATTCTGCCGGTCTCCGCAGGTGCCGTTGTCTTACGAGCTGATACATTGGTGCGGCTACCGGCGACCCATTTGGACGACCTTCCGTCTTACTCTCAATCGAATCCATGGCCTCCCCGAGAAAGGGTCATCCTACGCAGCGGAACTTCTCCGAGTCTTTTGTTTCCTTCATAACGAGGGTATTCAGGAACGGTTTCTCCAACAAGCATGGAGTAACATGAGGGATGCACCACAATGGCCCCAGTATCTGTCTATGCTTGATTCATCTAGTCAAAGATGGGACATTGATGAAATTCGAGCAGGTTTTAAGATTCTCTACCGCTATGGGCTTCTGGGCTGTTCTCCGTCGCCTGCCCGTCAATATTCTACGCATAGACTTGTCAAGGTTGTCTGCAAAGAGGCTATTTCTTCGGAAGAGCGGCAGAAGTATTTATTCTGTGCAATGCCTTTGGTAGCAGTTGCGTTGTCTGGAATCAAGAACCCGATACCATGGATCAGTAACCCTTCCGGACTAGAATTGCAGAAATCCTTACTGCCACATATTAAAGCTTGCGTTGCAGACTGGCTCAAGGAAATACAACAAGACCAGACAGGGCACATTTCTGATTCCATGGCAGAGATGCTCCTTGTCTATTTCAAGGCATGTTACTCATCTGGACACTACCAAGAGTCTAGGGTTGCAAATTTAGTTAGTTAGTAAATTAGCTAGTTAGTAAATTAGTTAGTTATTAGTTAGTTAAAAAATAACTAATTAAATTTGCAACCCTGCTCTAGAGCAACAAAGAGCAGTTCTTCGAATTCGCAACGCAAAACTCATAAAAGAGTCAAAAGGCTGTGATCCGGGACGTTTGTCCTCTTTGGGCAACGTTACCAACGATCTGTCGAAGATGGGATGCCACCACGAGGCTCGTGATCTGAGGAGGACTGTTTTCGAGGCGGCTAAGGCGCATTATGGAGATCCTGATCGAATGACTTTCAGAATGAAACACCATTTAATCACTTGCGAGTCTCGAGGAGGTTTCTTGAGCCCGCTTTCGGCAACTAACATGAGAAGAGAAACATTGTACCGACAGATATCATGCCTGGGGGATTATGATCCGGGTACTTTGGCAGCAATGTCACTTCTAGCAGCCAACCTTTTACAATGTGATAGGCGCGAAGAGTCCATACAAACTCGCAGGGACTTACTAGAAAAGCAAAAGTCCGTCTTGGGAGCAAGGAACCAGAGGACTCTCGCCAATATCAAGGAGCTAGCCTTGACCTTAGCTGGTGGTGATTCTCAGGATGCTTATCCAGAAGCGGTAAAGCTTATGGAGAATGTCGAGCAGATCGAGGCGGAGCTTATGGGAGAGGACAATGGTCATGTCTACAACACGAAACTAAAGCTTCATGGCATATATCTTATTGCTGGACTTGAAACGAAAGCACAACTTCTAGAAAAGGGTTTTCGTTTACCTAGAGGTAGTGCGGAGGACTCAAGGGAGGGAGCCGAAGATGAATGGGAGTTTATTGGAAGGAAGCGAAGGTCGACCCGAGACCCAGGTCAGAGAAAAAGTAAGTCAGTATTTATACTTACCTTCTCATTGCAGGGCTAACTTGTTAAGAATAAAGGACCATGGTGGAAATTCTGGGATAATCCAGAGACTGAGGAAGATGATAAGCCTAACGCCTCTTCACCTCGGACAGTATATAGTTCAAAATTACCTAACACAGACTTGAAAGTCGTTGGTCATGGCGATGACAGCGACTTCTTTTCTCCCGAGTTACTGGATATTTCGATAACAACGCATCGTATCCATCATCAAGCGAGAAATTGGGTCCTGAATCTGGGTCAGAGGTATCTTATGGCGGTCTTGAGTAGGGGAGGATAATGGGCGTAATGTTAGAGTGGCTGATCCAAGTAGTCATTCAGACTCATACCTACTGCCAGTAACTCCAACTAATATATGTATATTCCGGATAATAATAATTGCCTCTGGACGTTGAGTAGATTTCTTCTTCCTTTATACTGTTAAGATGTATTTCAACCTCTGCAATTAGACTATGCTTTAGCTGCTACTAGAACTATTATTAAAGAATATTCAAAATATATATATACTACATGCCATAGCAAGATAAATAAAATAACTATTGTGACCCAAGTCTTAATAAACGCGAGTCTAGTACAGTCTAATAAGATCTAGTAATAAGCTAGTGAAGAATGCTTATTAGAGAGATAAGTTTATAAGATAGGCGTAATATTAGAACTATATCGACTTAGCAAATTCCTTCCAAGCGATGGGTCAGTCTATCCTAAGCTTTTAAGTTATGCGACTTACCTAAGAAGGTCTTTACTAGAAGCCTTTAGACCTAGAGCAGGCTGAAACTATAATGCATCTGTTTGCTGACAGGGAATTTAAAAGAAGCTGCAGGAACTTTAATTTCAAGATTCTTTCAGTTATGTAGCACTGTTCCAATGCCAAAAAGCTTATACTCGTGTCATACGTTATCTAATACTATATTAGGTTTACCAGCATATTGGGCCCACGTGAGCGGTTGCCATCGGATACTGCCAAAGACCTTCTCCCGTAAGTATTATCCTTTATAGCCAACGTAACAAATACGAGGAAACCATATTATACGGCTATCTCGGATCCTAAGTGGATCTAGAACCCCAGGTAGCGTACGTTCCAAACCAAACAAAGAAAATATTACATAAGAGAAAGACCATCGCTCCATCCCACTGGCATATGTTGATCCAAATTAAAATACTTGGCCATACTCCATAGCACTAATTAGACAAAGTGGCCTTGAATAGATGGGGACTGGAAGCATAGAAGCTCGACATAAGCCTTGTATCTAACGATGCATATGTCTTTTTGTTAGAAGTGTAACAACTGCCGGAATTTGAGGCGATTGATGGCCTTGTCGTGTGAGTCTGCCGTTTTCAGAACTGTACAGAAGGATAATAAACGAGAATATGTATTTAAGATCGCCTCCCTCAGCCTCAACTTCTCATAACTGCAGCACATCTATCCACTCACTCACTCACTCACCACAAAGCCTTTCACAATGGTTAAGCTCACTCTCCTCATCGCCGCTCTGGCCAGCTCCGTCTTCGCCGACAAGGCCGTTGACTCTGTAACCGAGGTCCCCTACAAGGCCGGCGGACACGAAGGCTGCATCACCTACGCTCATCTCCAGGCTCTCGCCCATACCTACACTCAGCTCAACGGACTCGAGAAGCTTCCTCCGATCCCCGACAAGTACACCGAGAACCCTACCGCCTGTATTCCCGAGTCTCTCTTCGACAAATACTATGACGCCGTCGTCGCCATTGCCAAGGAACAGAAGCTTCTCGAGAACTTTAGCAAGTCACCTCGTGGTGTTGAAATCTTTAAGCGTATCCGCGATTGCCCTGAGATCAAGGCCGCTGCTATTGGCAAGAAGAACACATACAGTTGCATTAGTGCTGACAACCCTGCTGCCTGTGAGTCTTGCATGAATTTCGGCACTGCTAATTTTGCTGTTGCTATTGGTGGTTGTATCTCCAAAGGCAAAGGTGCCTTTTGCTGTGCTGCTGCTGCCACTGCTTTCAGCACCTACTACACCCAGACTTGCCTTGAAAAGTAAACTGGGTGACCAGGATTATTTGTAGGAGGAGTGAGTTTTGGAAGCCAGAGCTTAATTGAGTTGCTTGGCTTATACGAGGTCATGCGTTTTTGGAGGATGTTGCGTCTGCCTTAAGTTTCAAAAGAAGGAAAATCTGCAAAGACCGCAGCTTGTAAACACATGATTACTGGAGGGAGCACTCATATAGTTCCAGGGAAATATTCACCAGTATAGCCTCTACAAATGCGAGAACCTATGAGACTAATGGTGAATTTCCGGTGGAGTTGGAATTTAAAACTTTTCTGTTTATTTGATATACCTGTTTTTGCGCTTCGGGTTGTAGGGTAGCTGACTGGGGGCCTGTGGCGCAGGCCGTGGCTGTAGTTTCATAATCAAGTCTCAGCTCAAACGCGTCGCGTGCCAAAGCATTCAAGAAAGTTAATCTCAACACCCTCACTCACAACTCACAATGCCAGCCCGAAAACGAAGCGCACCAAGCGCCGACGCTTTAGATGAAGTTATTCCTAAGCGTCGATCCCTCCGCCAAGCTGCTTTCAGAGGCAACCCAGAGGCCGAAGTGCCTCCCGCCAAAACCAGCCGTCCAAAGAAGAAAGCCAAAACAACTAGCAGTAAGAAGCAGGAGAGCAAGTCCAAAGCTCCAGCCAAACCAGCCAAAACAGAGCAACCAGTCGCGTCCAAATTGGAGAAAGCATCAAAAAAGATTGATGCCGACACGAAATCCAAGACTAAGGCCACTTCTCGTGCTGGCTCAGAGAATCCAGATATCGACTCAATCCCAACGATCAACCCTGACGCTCCGAAGCACGATGGTCAGTGGTACTGGCTCATGAAGGCTGAACCTGAGTCTCGTATTGAGAATGGCGTGGATGTCAAGTTTTCTATCGATGACTTGAAGGCCAAGACAGAGCCTGAAGGCTGGGACGGAATCCGGGCATATGCGGGTATGAATACTTTTGAAACAATGATGTGAAAGGTAACTGACACTTAGCAGCTCGCAACAACATGAGAAACATGAACGCAGGTGATCTCGCCTTCTTCTACGCCAGCAACTGCAAGGAACCAGGTATCGTCGGCGTAATGGAAATCGTCAAAGAATTCTCCGAAGACAGTAAATACCCTACCTGCATCATGTATCTTCTTATCTAACCTCAATAGGATCCGCCCGTCAACCTGGTACCCCGTACTACGATCCCAAGTCCACCAAGGAGAAGCCTATCTGGGACTTGGTCCACGTTGAGTTCCGAAAGAAGTTCGCTGTACCGATTGGTCTGAAGGAGATCCGAGAGCTTGGCAAGGCTGGGGGACCTCTTGAGATGATGCAACTGCTCAAGCAGTCACGACTGAGTGTTAGCAAAGTGAGCAGCGAAGAGTGGAAGTTTCTGTGCGATCTTGCGGATGAGAAGGCGAAGGATGCGGGATTGGAGCATGATGAAAAAAAGTGATGGTACTCAGAGATGCCACCTGGTTCAATGATTGTGATTGGGATGCTGTCTCGGATGGGCACTGGCGGTTGGGACAGCATATTGTACAGTAAAATAAGAGAAAGCGTTTCGAAACTTAAGGTAATAACTGCTGGTAGTAGTTGAGTCAATTAATTCAGTTCGGACATTCCGCCTGACTCCTGCATGTATTTTATGGTATGTCTAATGAGAATGTGTCAGATTCAAGCACGCGCTTGTCAGACTCAACGGGCTAATGTATGCCCAGAGCATGCTCCTTTAACCAATAGGATAAAGTCGCTCTTATTCAGAGCCAATTTCAGCATGTGATGTTATGAGAATGAGTTCGTATTTACATTCCATGCACGATTTGGAATAGGTTTGTAAAATGCAGTGCCTCATCAAGCTTCCCGTTTAGGCCGCATTTCTCGAGATTCAGCTGAAAGCGCCAATCGCCTTCACTGGCTCGTAACCTGGCAAGGATTTCACAACAGAGCTTTGGTGTCGTCGGTTCCACGGTGTCAAAACCACCGACATTGTCTGAGGTTGTTCTAGCCCATGCACGTCGCATTGCGGGACACGATGCCAGCACAGTCATTGGTGACAATACAGTATTAACCTTCATCAATGAGACCACCAGAAATACGAAATGCCAATCTGCTTTTTGCGGTGAATAGGGAAGTTGCTTTTAAGTGCCTCCTCCTTATAGTTCCCGCTTACGCTTATTGCATATGCTGCAGGCCATGGGCTTCTGTTTTGAGGATGTTGTAGTTTTCCTCAGAAACAAGCACCTTGGGCCGTCTCACCTCAGTGGCATCTACGCCCCATTGCAACATAAAGTTTTGTAGTTCGTTGCACTGGATGAAACAGAGCTGAATTCGTAGCCAATCACTTGCTGAAACGAGAAACATTCTTGCCAAGGTTACATAGCACCATAAGTCTAGACTTCTTTCAGGCCAGGATCACGAGACTGTATGTTGGGACGACTGGTTGAACACGGCGTTTTGGCCTATGAGAAGTCGACATCTTGTTGTTTGTGGCTATGTGCGATGGGTGACCTCGGAGTTAACCTTTGGGCGCATGCGTAGATGAGTTGAGAAATCAGATTATGGATACAGGACCTGTCGAGCGCCCAACTATAAAGAGGCTCGAATCTGCGTCTTATGTCTAAATATTTAACTCATTAAACTCACCAGCACAACCAAAAACACTTATTCATTCAATACATACACATCTCGCAATGCAGCTCACCAGCCTTCTCTCCGCTGTTACTTTCGCCAGTATGGCGATAGCCGCTTCCGTCAAGGTCAACTTGTCAGTCCCCCATTTCGTCCTCCAATGCTCTCAGACTGACCAAGTGCAGCTACTCCGACACTGGATGCCGAAACTACATCGGATCCCGATTCATTGACTACAACGCCAACCAGGGCGGCACCTACTCCACCGGGGGACCCGCTGGCTCTCGTGGGGGACTGTTCGTTGATTCCAACGGTTCAGGCCTTTCCTGTAAGTTAAACTGAATAAAATTGAAGATTATTTACTGAGACTGCAACCTCAAGACCGTGGCTTCAGTAACAACCCCGACGGTAGCAGGCCATTCACCGGTAATGTTGGTGATGGAGTTTGCATTGGAACCCTTAATGGCCTCTATGCTGTTATCATCCGCTAGATTCGGACAATGTCGCTCTGCGTTGAAGCTTACTGCCATTTGTGGACTCACACGTATGAGTACCGTCACCTTTCCTTCTTCCTATTGTCACTCGCTTGCAGATTATGCGTCTTATCCCCTGAATAGTTTGGGCTATCCACTAGCTATATATTCTTTCCTTTAGATAGAAAATAAGACCACTACTTTGGAGTCCACTGTGCCTAACCCTCCAAATACAGGGAGATTAGGACTTAAGTAAATTAATATCTAAAGGGGTTTTTAATTATTATGCGGCTGAGTAAGTCATTGACCAATCGAACCTGTGGCAGCCTTTTCCGCTCATCTCATTATCCCGTCGACTTAATCTCGCGGCTTCGGTGAATACGACCTGTCTTTTGATTCGGGCTCTGAATCGATTGGATCAGAGATGATGCGCAGATGGATTTTGTTTGTCAATACGGAATAGCCGTGGCCTCTGACAAAGAGGGTGACTTTTGACCCGGTTGGTCCCAGCGGAGAGAACAAGGGTCACGAGTACGGCTTTAAGAAGAGAGTGCGGCGCTTTTATTTGTTAAAAAGAATAGAGCTACAGGTATCTTGTACGCCGCAGTAGTTCAACGCGACCACAGTAAGATGACTCTTCGACTGGCCTCTAGCTTGGTGGGCAAGGAGAAATAACCAAGTCATCTCTAGGCGCTAGGACAAGTGTTAGAAGGATAGTTGCAGCTACTAGCCTTGCCACCACCAGTGATGCCGTTTCCAGTAAAAGTGAAGCCAGAGCAGCTGCCATCACCACAAAGAATATACCAATCTTGAGCAGAGCTAGCCACCGTGCCAGTAACCTTGATGAACTTGATGCCGCTGATCTTGACACCGTTTGTGGGTTTTCCTGTAGCGCCACTGTTGGTATAGTCCTTCTGGACATCAACACCGTACTTGCTAATGTTGCTAAGAGCAATGTTTTGGAACGTGACGTTGTTGATCTGATGTACAAGGTTAGTTAATTCCTGCTGGAGTAACTGAGTTATGCGTTTACTAACCGTGCCAGTTGTGCCAGAGTTCGACTTAATGCGACATCCATTCTGACTATCAACGACATGTGAATCCAAGAACTGGACGCCGTTGACGACATTGTTGCTCTTGCCACCAACAGATCCGATACTAAGTCCATGGCCGCCCGAGCAGTACATGTTGGAAACGATAATGTTTATGCCTGAAGTAACTGCGACACAGTCATCCTGGTTATAAACGTGAATGTTGTCCAGAGTGACGTGGTCACTTGATGCAATATCGAAGCCGTCACTGTTGTGTGCAGCTGGTAAACCACCGCTATTCGCGTTGGGCTTGTCACCGAGTCTGTTATCCAGAATGAGCCCTGAAATGGTGAGCTGCTTGTTACCGGTGATGTCGAAACAGTGAACAGGCCAGTTCTGGATGTTGAGGTTTGTGATTTTGGAGTTTGTGGTTTTGGAAACGACGATGAAATGGTCCGGTCTATGTTATGTTAGTCTAGACTCTGTTGCCAATAGAGCTTTGGGTGAAAGTACTTTGGGCTGTTTTTGTTGTTAGATCCTTTGCCATCCCAGTATGCCGGACCGTTGCCATCAATGACATGGCCAGACGCGTCAGTTATAGTGACGCCATTTCCACCAATGACAATGGGGTTAAAATCGTTATCGGCAGTAGTAGCAAAAGTCTATCGGATTCAGATTTAGATTCAGTACTCCTATGGGATGCTGTACAAGGATAGCAGCTCACGGTCTTGCCCGCAAAGGTAACAGTTGCACCATCCTTCAGCTTTGACAAATCGAGGGCCTTGTTAGTCGGGACTTGGAACCCATTGAGTACAATATTTGTGCAAGATTCAACGGCGTTGGCAAGGCCAGAGTAGTCAGTAACGGTGCAAGCGTCTCGTTTCTGAATCTGCGATTGATTTTGTAAGTCATGTCAGCATGGAAAGGACAGGGTATGCCTAACAGGCAGAGTTGAAGCCCAGGCAGCTGGTAGCAAAGCTGCAATAGAGATGTGTCGAACCATTGTGGTATTTGGACAAGACAGAAGTCAACAGGATGTAAAGAGTTGTTGGAGTTGTTGATGATGTTGAATTCCAGAACCCAAGTTGAGCTCGTAAACGCTGAGACTTTATAGATCAGAATCTAACCCACCCAACCACAACCAAACCCCCAAACCCCCAAAGCCCACCGAAGGAATATTCCAATTCCACATCATTGTTCCGCGAAATGGTGATGGCACCTGTGCATGTCGTGCAAAACGCTCATGCAAGCGTGTCTATATGGCGGTTGTACGGCACTTGAATGTCGGCGCGCTCTTATTCTATTCGTGGGATAATGCAGGGAATTACGGTGACAATTACTATAACGGGCTAACCCTGCAATTTGTTGTAAATACTACGTAGTAGCTAGTGTTTCTCGAAATGACTCGATATACTCAGTATTAGTTAGTAATCGAATGTCTATCTGTCTATATTCACTTCGTCGCTATTCTCGCTTCAAGCTGGTTCCTGAGCTTCGGGACCTTTTATCCTGGTTGTTCCCATCCTTCAGCTGTCTTGGGGTTTGCAACATACAATCAACCTCTCCAAGGCCCGTGTAACGTAGCTCATCCTTAGCCGGCCACTTTTCCATATCCCATCCACCTCAATTTTGAGGCGCTAGTTCTACTAAATATTAATGCTCCAAATCAACAAGGTCTCTCTTTGCGTGCGCGATATCAATTCCATTGAACACTTCTCTTCAGATAAGCCGAATTAAAAACACGGATAAGTCGTGTTAATAATACCCCAGACTTCCCCAAACTCTATAACCCATTTTCTCACTCAAACCCTAGTCGAGGTCTCATGACCGATCTAAGATGGTGCCACGCTATTCCGGATTCTAGTATAAGTTTTACAACAGCTCACAGGGTCGAATTTGCAGGGTCCGGAGTATTAATATCCGCTAATCAGATTCATTCATTTATGTGAGCAGAAGATCCCAGCTGTTGGTTTTGGAAACTGGCAAGCTCAAGCTGTCGAGGATGCTCTCCACAGTGGTTGCCGTCAATCAGCCCCCACGGGAAAGGAGCCCTTTCGGCCTTGGCACTTTTGTTAGATGTAGTTGTCATCGTGTCGCTCTGCACGTTCAACTTAGTCAATTCCATACCGAAATTGACTTCTACTCCAGTTCTGAACTGGCCTCACAGCCGGCCTCTATGAGTACATCTGGGTCCATCGGCTTCAACATATATCAAAAACTATCCTGTCTTGCTGTTCAGGAATGGAATGGCTTCTTTGTCTTCATCTAATAGCACAGTCCACGAATCCGCTTAGATTGATCTCAACTGTGCCAAGAGTTCATGCAGGAGGCAAGCCACTACATTGGGTGTCACCAAGTGCAATGCCATGTTCCAGGTTCCAGTTCTTTCCAGTACTAGATTTCGCCTGTAGCTCACTACCGAACAAGAAGCATCTTTGCGGTGCATCTTCCACCCACGGTTTTGGCAACGAACGTTAACATAAAGTGGTCCTTGGGGACAGGCGCAGTGGTCGGATACTTGTCATGGGTCTTGGGCCTTGCCAGTTGCTGTTTGAAGGACCACTTCCCAGCATCAACAGCAATCTGTTGCGCATTATCACCATCGACGTAAGCAACAAGACTTAAACCCAAAGATGGATCAAACGGAGTTATCGTCCCTTGGACCGTGACCGAAGTAATCTCAGATTGGTCATCTTCAACATGTTCCGAAGCAATCTTCTCAACCGACAGCTCAATCTGTGATCCAGACAAGTCCTTCTTGACCAAAGGAATCCTGTCACTGGACAGCTCTGGCGTCTTTGGTGGCAGACTTCGCCGGTTAGTTGCATTCTCATATGCAAAGGCATAGCGAAGCAAATCATTGTCTTTCCAAGCCTTTGTAGCAAACGTGATACCGACCGGCATATGCTTATCCGCCATTGTTCCCATGGGAACTGTAACACAGGGTACACCGAGATGCTTCAGGGCACGACCGCCATTAGCATATTTAATACCATCTTGAAGCGCATGTAACATAGATGCCATATCCTCATCGGCATTGGCAAAGGGGACGTCGCCATTTGTTGGGAAAGCAAGCAGATCAAAGCCGTTTGCATCCATCCAGTCGTCATATAGTCCCTTTCGCATGTTCTCGAGCGCTACCACCGCTTCACGACAACCAGGAAGGGTTTCCAGAGTGGCGGTTCTGGTGCGTACCGAGGATATCATGTCGGCGTATCGAACCTGATTTTGCGGCTCTGTGTGAGCTGTGGGATCGTCCAGAGGCGCAACAAGGGGATGGATCTTGTCTGGGTCGGCATAAGTGAAGTTAGGATACTTGGGATCGTTCATGTCTCGCAGGAAGTCATCCCAGGCCATGGCGATCATTTCGCAGCGCTCTTGATTTGCCCACTCAACTGACATTCCTGGTACGTTCGTACCCTGTCCTGGAAAGTCTTTTTTGGTGTACTGCTCGACGAGTGGAAAGTCTACTTCCACCAGTGTTGCGCCGAGGCATTCCAAATCACGACGGGCCTGATTGAACAGGTCCAATACAGATTTGCTACAGAAGGCAGTATCTTCAGTTGCAGTCTCACCGAGGAATCGCTTTGGTATCGCTATTCTTTTTCCGTGTAGCGAACCAAGGTCTTCCAGAATATGGTAATCGACTGGCCGAAGGTCAGAGGCTTTTGGAATATCAATATAAGGTTGGCTTCGCCAAAAGTCGGCCCCGTTGTTAGCTTCATCATCAAAGACGATAACGTTGAGCACATGAAAGAGATCCTCGACAGTGCGTGTATGAGGCACAAGAACATCACATGTCGGGTACAACGGCCATACACCTCGGTTAGGTATGACACCACGCGATGGCGAGTAGCCGACCAAAGCGTTGTTGGAGGCTGGAGAGCGACCTGATGTGACTGTCTCGGAACCAAATCCAAAAGCCGCGAAAGACGCTGTGGTAGAAGAACCACTACCATTGGATGAGCCTGAAGCGTAGGCAGTCGTGCCATAGACATCGCTGTATGGGCTTTCAGCTCTTCCATACAGGCCACGCTGTGGTCCGCCATCCGCCATGGGAGGCATATTGGTGCGGCCCAGGATGACAGCTCCCTCCTCTCGAAGTTTTGCGATGATAGGAGCATCGTCCGGGGCCACCAGGTCTGCAAAAGCGGGCGATCCCGCGGCAACTGTCATACCTCGAACCTTGAAGCTGTCTTTGACAGTAAAAGGAATACCCTCAAGAGAACGAGGTTTGTTTCCTGGTGTAGCCCGGTAATCATCGGAAGCTTGGGCTTCATCGATTGCATGAGGGTTCAAGATGCAGATTGAGTTGAGAGAAGGGCCTCGCATGTCGAATTTGGCAATTCGGTGCAAGTAGAGCGTAACCAGTTCCACACTGGTCAAGTTTCCTGATTCAAGTGCCTTTTTCAGGTCAGAAATGGTAGCGTCTACCAAGCTGAGCGAGTTGGTTGCTGTCATGATGTTAAGAGCAGTATGATGAAGATGGAATCGAAAGGATAAGGATGAATAGTGCTGAATTCATCAAATGGAACAAGTTCACTGCTTTATAGTTAAGGTCTAGATAATGTACATTGGCAAATATTTGAAATGCGGCCCAAAAACCTAAGCATATCCTGATACCCTGGGAAGGAAGGTCGGAATACAGGCACTGGGAAAGCAAAGCAATTTGAAGCGGGGCGTACAGTAGGGAGCTAGAGTGGGAGTCTAAACCGCGTTGGTATCGCCTAGCGAGCATCCTGGGAGGGCAAGTCGAAGCGCCGACTATTCTAAAAACCTAGATGCTTGTTTTACACTATGAGTATTTATTAAAGCATGCGATTGATTTCACTTCCTTCATACTTCTTATTCAGCCATCCGATCCTATGAACTTGAACATTAGGATTTTGGAATATACTAGACATTGTCTGTTATCTGTCTTGTGAGTCGCACTCGCTTGCCATTAACCTCTCCTTTCGTCTAATTCCTGTTCCAGAAAAGCTCCGTCCTACAAAAATGAAGTTTGAGCGCATGCCCATTGAGATCGAATCGCCCGAGGAATATGGGTATGACAAGATCAAGTACAATCTCTCTGAGAGCTCCGTCACCGACCAAACCCTCGAGTCACTGAACCTCAAGATCCCTAATCTCACTCTTCTTTACAATGAGCACCGTGGTGAGACTGAACTGCGAAAGCTTATTGCCGATGACGCCGATGTTAGCGCCGACGACGTTTTGATCACGTCGGGCGCCGCTGGGGCACTGTTTATTATTACCACCTCTCAGCTGGCTAGTACACCTGCTTCGAACCCTAACCATCTTGTCGTGGTGCGTCCCAACTACGCTACAAATCTGGAAACCCCCAAGGCCGTGGGTTGCGAGATCTCATACATTGACGTCACTTTTGAGAATGGCTTTCAGCCCAACATCGACGACATAGAGGCTTCTATCAAAGCCAACACTCGACTCGTCTCTGTAACATGCCCGCACAATCCTACCGGCTCTATTCTCTCTAGAGAGGCACTCGACAGGCTTGTTGCTGTTACAAAGAAAAAGGGTGTCTTGCTGCTTGTGGATGAGACATATCGAGATATTGCCTTTGGCGAGAAGCTCCCTGTTGCAGCATCTCTGGGCGATCATGTTTTGTCCGTGAGCTCATTGTCAAAGTCGTTTGGAATGCCTGGAGTTCGTATTGGCTGGCTCATCACCACCAACAAGAGACTTCAAGAAACCTTCCTAGCTGCAAAGGAGCAGATCAGCATCAGTGGCAGCGTGATCAATGAGTGGATTGCGATCGACGTCCTCTCTCGACGTCAGAAGATCTTGAGCGACACAACATCAGAGATGAAGATCCGATTACAGATGGTTGAGTCGTGGATAGAAAGTGAGGAGCTTCTAGAATGGGTCAAGCCGACTGGTGGCGTTGTGTGCTTTCCTCGAATTAAGGAGGAACCCAAAGGGGGGGTGGCAGCATTCTACGAGAGACTGCTTAAGAAGTATGCCACCTATGTTGGCCCTGGTCATTGGTTTGAGCTGTCTGATAGGTTCTTCCGCCTTGGCTATGGATGGCCTACACGTGAGGAGCTTGAGGGGGGGATGAAAGCCATTTCAGCTGCCCTGCGAGATGAGTAGAAGATAGACGACCTGCATCATGAGCATCGCAGTTCGTCGCCAGCTAATACCATTTATCTGGCCATAAGCAAATGGATACAACATTGCCGAATTTTAAGCTGGAAATATAGTATTATCTGTTATGTGCCTGGCTGATGTGACAATGTTTACCTTCCGACTCACCCTCAATTTAGTAAGCAGAGACCTGGATCTTCGTGCTTCAATTAGATTTCCACTGGACCGGCATCTAATAAACTCAACATCATATAAGCAACACATTGCCTCCGGTCTCAAAGGCAAATTCCATCCCATCTCTATTTGAACCCCAACGGCTCTTCATGATCTTGAGAACAGTGGCACTATTTCCGAAACCCCCGCATTCTTCGATAAGATTAGATAGAAACGAGTCAAAAAAGGTCCGATGATCGCCCTCAGACATGCACCCAATGATATAGAGAGGCCAGACAAGACCCTGGAGGGGAATGGATCCGGGCCAGTCCCGCAGTACATCAACAGTCTTGGACACTTTGTCTTTGACTTCAGGAAGGGATGCCCAGGGACCTGAGACTATTGTACTTGATAAGACCAGTGATGCAAGTGCAAAGATGTGCGAAACCCATATCGCCTGAGGAACATCACCGCCGCCCTATCAAGGTGTCAGTAGTCAGGCATCTAAATTTCAGTAGTAGTAGCACTCACTTTGACAATCTGTTCTAGTTCAGCGATACCGCCTTGCAGTCTCGTCTCTATATTTTGACCTTTCCTCACTAGCTCCGGTATGCTCAATTTTCCCTGTTCCTTCATGTGATTCTTCCAGGCTTGAAGGTGTGCAAGATCTCCGATTGCAATCATAACCCAGTTGTAACAACCCATCAGATCTGCCATTTCAAGATTTGTCCCTTCGAGCCATTGCTGGTAGGGAATTCGCGGCACGCGACCTGTCGAGACACACGCCAAGATGTCTAACCACAACGCTTCAGCTACAAAGAAATCAAAGTTCGGCTGCGTTTCTCGATGGCCGTTTATACAGTTAATGCATGCTGAGCATGATGGATTTCGCAGAAGAGATTCTGGCGCGTGCATGCTGAGAACAGCCGTGACGGCATCGAGGTGGGGAAGCCAATCGTATTCAGCTCCATTGAATACCTGTTACAGTTGCAAAAGGCAGTTAGAATCCGCTATAACGTAGCTAATTTTCCCCACCATTCCGGTTATTACCTCGAAACTTATTAGAGTCAAACTAGCAGCCACAAATTCGGCAAGTTTCGGCTTGTCACTAAGCAGTGTCTCGGTCTCAGTGTGTCGCGAAAACTCACACAACTCTCTTAATGCTCGGGAGTGAAGCTCGAAGGCTTCCTGATTATAGCGGTCGCTTTGGCTTTGGGCGCGTTGAAAGGCATTTCGATGCAGGGTAGAGAGGGCCAGCGCAGCGTGGGACAGAGAACCGCCGTTGGTGAGAAACAAGAGAAGCCAGCCTCTGTCGCCCATACGGGAGCCGAGGCGGAAGTAAGGAAACTGCCAGTGAAATACATGGTCGAGATAGTACATGATTAGAGATGCTGATTTGGGTTGCAAGACGCAGGGAGGAGTGGGATGCTTTGCGGACTCTTCCTCTTGGAGCGAGTGTCGGGTATGTCGAGCATCAGCCGGGGTATTGGGGCGCTCAGACACAGTGCAGGCATGGTCTGCAACATGCCTTGAAAGTGAAAGTCCAGTAATGTCTCGGGCTGGCTGCGTCTGTGTCTGTGTCTGTGTCTGTGTCTGTGTCTGTGTCTGTGTCTGTGTCTGTGTCTGTGTCTGTGTCTCGGCTTGTCTCGCTGGCGGCATAGATTCTCTTACTCCAGGTGTCGTCGCATCAACTCCTACTTTCAGGCCCCTTCGAACATTCTGAAGGTTCCTCTTGACAGCTTTCTTGATTCGCTTCAGCTCCTGTCGCTCGGCAGCCGATCCATCCATCCACGCAGGCTTAGTCCCGTAGCCGTGGCATGGGATGCATCGGTCATTGCACTCCCTGCACGCAGGGAGTTGTAAGTCGCATTTCCGATGTCTGAGCTTGCAAGTCCAGCATCCACTCGGAAACGATTTCATGGCGGTCAGTTACTTAGCAGGATATTGTGAGATTGGGAGAATGAGTGACAACGACCCACGGGACTCCGAGTTGGTGGAGTTTTGAAAGGCTGGGTTTCTTACCCCACCAATTTTAGTTTGCCAAATCACAGCCCATTCCGAGTTCAAGATGGGGAGGCGCTTCGACTTTCCCTCCCAGGAAGTTCTGTTCACTATAGCGGCATGCATGCCATATCCTTCAGTAGCTGAGGGCTCTCAGAAAAATCCTCTGGTATTTATTATAGTTATCCTCGCAAGATTATAATCCTGTTTTGGTAGTAAGTTTAGCCAGGTCTATTGAGTATTCTATAACTTAGTTAGATATATTTATTAAATATATTACGGTATTAATCCGGCAAATTACTGGGAAATCACGATCCCGATTTATCCCAGCTCCCGTGTTTCCCCACACCGCAATTTCCCTCGTTTAAGTAAACAAGTAAACATTGTATTTAACATGAGCCAAGATATTGTGGAACACTCAAATATACGCGCCACGGCCTTGAACGTCGCACTTCTCAAGAGGAAACGTGAGAGCAGCGTGGGCACCTTGGACATCTCCCTGGAGCCTCACGTTTCTTTTCACGTCGGCAATGAACTAAGACACACCCCTCAAGTCTCATTCCTATCCTACGTATGGGGCACCGGCCTTGATTCGGACTGCGTATCGTGTGGAGAGCCATTCCCTCCTGGTGGTGAACCTCCTATACGGACCATCGGCCTTGGAGACAGCTCGCGGCCGTCTGTCATTGATATCACTCAAGACCCAATATCGCCATGGAATCTTCGCATATTCAATCGACACTTCTCCTGCATAAAGGCCCACCAGGTCAACTATATTCCCATCTCTCACGCCTGGCACGCGGAATTAGCCGCTGCCCAAGATCTTCGCCATGAGAGCCTCGACGTTTCCCGACGCGTCTACCAAACACCGGTTAAGACTCTCCTAGCACTTGTAGCCAAGTTCCCTAGTTGCGAGATCTGGCATGACTACTTGAGTGTTCCCCAGTGGCGCCCCAATGTTCAAGGACGGCTGCTCCTCGCGATCCCGGAAATATATAACCACGCCGAAAAGACTGTGATCCATCTAGACGATGTCGCGGCGGTGCATCTGTCGGGCAAGGCTCGAAGTTCGCCATACAATAAGTTCATCGCTGATTTTGCAGCTACCATCCGCTCGAGATGGTTTGACCGAATGTGGGTGACATTGGAGTATATTCAGAGTAACGATGTCATTATTCTTACTGAGGACTACACAATATGCGATGTCTATGCCAAGGATGTATGTCATGATTTAGACACTGCGCACTCAAAATGGATCAAACAGCGCAGCATCTCGACCGTCACGCAAGACATCTGGAAGCAGAATACGACCTTGAAGCGGATGAACTCATGGATAGATATGGAGGCATGGAAGAATGAGTCCAACATGCATCGAACCCTCGGATGGGCGATTGGAATACTGGGTCATCGGCAATGTCAGCATACAAGAGATTACTTCTTGGCCCTGGGGAAGATGCTTGAATTCCGGCCAGAAGAAGATCCCCTTGTCCTCATCCAAGATCGGTTCCAATACTTCTTCTCTCTAGCGATACACGCGCTCAGGAGAGGCGACTATACTCCCCTGCTGTTTATACAGTCGCCAGATGAACACGTTGACCATCGAGCGCCGTGGTTGCGTGGATACTCTACAGGATCGTGGAAGCTCTGGGATTTGGGCAGATGCCACAGCAAGGCGACTTGTCAGCAGATCATCAAGGGCGGCAAGATCCAGCCCCAACTCGAGACAGTCGGTATACTGGAATTATTTGAGTATTACGACTTCGAAGGAGATGCAGCGTCAGTCATGGACTATGTTGCATCCAAAGTAGTCCGTACTCGTACCCACAGCGCCAGGGCTCTGTGCGAGGCTGTGGATCGGGTATTCCCCTGGAACGAGAGGAAAGCGGCCAACATGGAATGGAAAGGTGTGATGGTTGCAGATCCTTCTGACGCCATGCAGCAATACGATCTACACAAGCTACAAGGGCTTCTAGAGAACTATGCCTCATTGCTAGACATAGAAGCAGGGCAAGCGCCCACTCCCCAAAGGTTAGAGGTTACGAGGAAGATGGTTGACGCCTTGAAACTGAGCAAGAAAGGGAAATATGCACGAGAGTCACGCCTGGAGCTAGCGGCTGGGGAGGCGGAGTGGTACGTACGAGAGTACGGGCAGGCCATGGAAGGGATCGGCCAGGTCAGCTGCAAGGTCTGCAGGCGGCGATCCGTGTTTCGACTGACCATGTGGGAAGAGCCTACACCAGACGTAGCGCAGGTCTATAGGATCCCTGGGCTCTTGTATGACGACTCTGTGCCCGGGGGTGTCGGGATTGTGGTGGAAGGCGAAAGGACTATCGGCAAGATGATGTATGGAACGCCTGCTTGCGAATGTAGTCGGTTGGAGCTGGTTGAGATGGGCTCGGTGAAGCTCTAGATAGCTAAGATAAAGAATCGATTACTGGGATAGCTCTAATTCAGCCCTTTAGAGTAATTGCCAAAATCTGCCTTGAAATTTGTAAAAGTCGCAATTAGTCGCCCCCGAAATAGTTACTATCCTTGCACATAATAGCTTGTGCCGATAGCCTTTTGTTAACAGATTTAGCCAGGTCTACAGAGTCTATTTTCCATAAGTTATTAAATGTTAAGTAAAACTCTTACTGATACTAGTAAAAGAATAAATCCTTCTAGTTCTGACAAATATAGCATAATTGTATTGAAAGAAATTTGTTATCTATTAAAAATAATAGACTAAATTCCCTTAGTTTAAGACTCCGCTATGATCTGAAGAGGCGTTACAATTGTCAAATCCCCCTTCTCAAAGG